>CABHPQ010165571.1:0-30737 GCA_902168405.1 Peromyscus aztecus | reverse complement strand
GAGTGTGTATCTCCAGGAATTGTGATTTTTTTCATTCCCTCAAGATGTTCAAACAGACCGATGTCCAATTCCTGCGGAGGCTGTGGAGGAGGCTCCTGTTTGGATAGATGCAGTAAAGGCTCACAGGAAGAACTTGGAGTTTAGAGCCAGATACATTAGCCCCGAATCCCAGTTCTAGCACCTTCTAACTGTATGAATTTGCTTAACTCCCCCCGCTCCAGCGTCTTCTCCATAAGCAATTGTCGTGATAGCATGGTCTTTCACCCATGGTCATTTCACCTGGTCTTTCAGCCGTGGTTTCGTCAGTGTTCATCACTCACCATGTTGTCAATGGCATCCCATGAGCAGTTCTCGCCCAGACAAGTCTCACACACCCTAACATTCACCCCATTCAAGAAATGGAAAAGGAAGGCAGTGAGAGCCACCTTTTCATGGAGAGTCAGATTAATCATCTGCAGCTTTTTAAAAAAAATTTTTTCTATACAGTTTTAATCATGAAGTTTCAACCATTCTTAGCTTGGTTATTAAGGGTTGCAATTTCAAAACAGAGATCCCTCATACTGGGTGATCCTAAACCCCATTCAATTTCAGGCATTACAATGCTTCCCTGAAGGTTTAGGGCAATGGTTTTTATTCATGAGGATCTTAGGTGAGGCCAGATCACCTAGGCGTAAGTCTCAGAAGAAAGTATTCCAGCTTCATGCTTCTTGCAGCATCGCCTCTGACCATGCAGGGCTAGCAGCTGAAGAGGACTGTGAAGTCAGGACATGGTGCAACCTTAGGAGTGGTTTGAGGTGACACTGAGGAGAAGTGGGGTGTTCTGGAAGTCTCAAGTCAGGTTCTCTCTAGGATGGGTAGGCAAGGTGCGTCACAGACCCTTGTGGCTCTCAGCGGTATTCAGGAGTTTTATTGCTTGCCCCTAAAGTGACACAGAATAGGGGCTACCCTTGTGCTGGAAGGAAGTCTCTCCAGATCCCTCCCTGTGCTCATCTGGCTCTCTCCTTTGCTTTGTGATTTTACTTGCAATATAATTTCAGTTTCCAGAGTAGTTGTATAAATAGTGCAATGCATATTCTGAGGTCTCCCCCACAGAGTGCCACCCAGGCTTATGTGCTGCATTTCCTTATTTTCTTCTGCATGCATGCTGGGAAATCTTTTTGTTTTGACTAAACACTTTGAATTTAATTATAGAAATTATTCTCCTTTACCATAAATGCTAAAATATGGACTTGACCAATAAAAAGGACATTTGATTACTGAGGCCCAGTTCCAGAACTAGAGAACTTCTAATGGGTAGATTACTATCCAATCTAGAATCCATATTCTAATTTTACTTATTTTTACAGTGTGCTATGAACCGCGTTGCCCCATCCCGGGATCTGATCCAGGTCCCCCAGTGTATTTAGTTGTCATTATTTCTCTTTAATCTCCTTTGATCTGGAATATTTCTTTGCTGTGTTATGACCTTTATATTTTTTAAAGGGAGCAGACCAGATTTTCTGTGAAAACCTTTCACGCTGCTTTCTGTTTCCTCAAAAGAAGTATCGTTAGAATGATTAAAATAATATATAAACACAGCATATTCCCATACATACTGTGTTACGTCTTATGAACACATTTGTATCTACAAATACAAGCATACGTTCACTTCATATATGTGGTGTGGGGCTTCCTGACTGAGAAAGAGGCTGCTTGTATCATCATGGACACACTGTCACGTTCAGGGCTGGTTAGTGTGCACAAATGCCCAGCATGTTCTAGAATCAGGTCAGTAAGCAGTGGTTCCCGTTTGCTACGACTCTGTCATTTGCTTTGCTGCTACAGCCATGCAGGTGACAGTCTTCATCCTGGAGAGCAGCCAGCCCTGGTGGAGCTCTGCTGGGTATGATTCTCTTGCTGCACAGCGTGTTAAATAGCCCATGGGGTTCGATGTTCAGAGAGCTGCATGCTTTTGTGCCTGTTGTCTCCATGTCCAGGGTGTATGGTGTGCCTTAGGTACCCAAGCATAGAAGAAAGGGTGTGTCACCCACTGCTTGCTAACATGGGTTGGTCGGACAGGAGCAGCATTGAAGGTTAAGCTGAGAGCCTGTCTCAGGTAGGGCTTCTCCTATTCTGTGGCAAGGGTCTCTTCCTGTAGAAATCCTGTACTAGGGAGGATCTAAGGTACAGACTCCTCTGTGTACTTACATTGTTTTCTCTAAGTCAGAGGCAGTCCTGATGAAGTGACAGGGTAAAGAAGCCCCAGACAGGACTGTGTACTCAGTGCTCTTCCAAGAAGACCCCCAACCTGAGCAGGACCAATGTGAGAGGTGCCATATGTAGGGGAAAATTAGCATTATTCAGTTCCTCCTGGTTTTGTAGCCTTTCCTGAGTGTGACCTTGGTTCTCTGGCAACACGCAATAGTATCTGAAAGGCCAATATGGGGAGGGCAGGTTGATGTAGATAAGCTAGGAGCTTGGAGTACCTGACTGTCTGGGCTGGGGAAGCTGGCTGAGGCTGCCAGGTATTCACCAAGAAGGCTGTGGAGATCCAACCTCAGCTCAGCTCTGAAGCCTTAGGCTGGACACAGGGGGGAGGACAGTTGCTGGGAGATGTTGCTAGGTGACCCGTGATGCTCAGGCAATGGCTGAGCTGGTACTGACTTCACAGGTGCTGCCAGAGCCTTTTAAATGACCCTTAAGGATTGTCATTACGGAGACCAGGAACACAGTGGGCGTCTTAATGCACCATCATATGCACACAGAGTCCTCAGCTGTGGTAGCCATTCAGTGGCATGCACGATAGTGAAAAGTTGTAAATAATTTCACAGCCCATTTTTACAGATAAGAAAAAAATCCCCCAGAGACATTGTGCAACTTGATAAAGGTCTGCTGTGATCAGCCTCCAAAACTCCTCTATAGAAAACGATGCTAACAATAGACCAACAGCAGGTATTTCCATGAGAATAGCCATGTGCCCACTGAACAAGCTGGCAATGTGAAGCTACTTGTGTGGCTGAGATGCTATGGGGCAATCCTCTACGCCTCTGGGGGAGGAATTAAAGTGCTGTCTCTTGGTGTTTTGTTCTACCTGAAAACAGAATATTATGTCATCATTAAAACCATTTTTCAAGAGAATTCTTCACTTTGTAAGGAAATTAATATCACAGCTCACATTAAGGAAACATGGTGGGTCAGTAAACACTAACACTAGACAGAGTCTTGTAAATTAGATCGGCGTTGCTATGTGAGAAATTATGATTAAGTAATAATTTCTACTTTATTCTTCTGACTTAATTTATTTATATCTTTAAATTTGCTTACAATTTGTGTTATTTTTTCCATTGAGGTGATAGGATACTCTGACAAAAAGCATTGTAAGGAAGACAGGGTTTCTTCTGGCTTATGGTTCCAAAGGGAAAAAGTCCACGCTGGCAGGGAAGGCAGGGGAGCCGGAGCCTGAGGCCAGCCTGGCAGTCAAGGTGCAGTGAGACCACATTTGAGCTTCACGAAAGAGAGAGAGAGAGAGAGAGAGAGAGAGAGAGAGAGAGAGAGAGAGAGAGAGAAAGAGAACAGGAAGTGAGACCTAGCTACAGACATTCCAAGTCCACCCCCAGTGACAAACTTCTTCCAGCAAGGCCCCACCTCCAAAGCATCCCATAACCTCCCTAAACAATACCACCAACTGGGGACCACATGTCCCCACATAAGCCTGTGGGGGGCGGGGGAGCATTTTTATTCAAACCACAACACAAGGGATGGGTTTCTTTATGGCATTTGCGTAGAGACTTAGTTTCTGTTTCCCTCCCTCCTCTTCCCTGTCTCTCCACTCTGCATGCCCGTTAGCCTGTAAACAGTTAGGTATACACCCAACTGTTCCCCCTTTGACTTCCATATCACATACGGCCTGTTGCCCCCATCCCCTCTCCTTTCAGACCTCTTTTTCTTCTCCCACGGGAGAGGGAGAACCCTTTTCTGGCTTCCTGTCGTCTACACACTCGCACAGGAGTACCCACAGCCACAGAAAGCTAAGCTCCACATAGGAACAGAGAGCACCGGTATTTGCCCACAGTAAGTTGTGTTTATAGCAATGGATCGTGGGGAGTGGGCACAGTTAAGTAGCAAGACCATGAAAGGCCAAATTTGGATTATACCATGTGCCCCTCCTTTAGTGGTTCATGGATGGGACAGAATCGCCTCACCTGTGGTAGTGGCATGTCCCCACATTGCATGGCCTGCTCTGGGCAGTTCACACTTTCCCTGCCTGCCACTCGGCCTTCTGACTAGTTTGCCCAACAGTGTGACCCACTCATGGCATTTCTGCATGTGACCCCAGGTCCCCATGCCCCATCTCCCCATGTCAGTGTAGCATGGGGTACCTGGGCCATCCGGCTGCACTGAACATGCATCTCAGAGGCTGCAGACATGTCAGGTCACCCCACATCTCTTGTTCTAGAAACACTCTTAACTATGCCCTAGGACAGCAAACACAGCACTGGAAGCCCTGAAGCTTGACTGGGTGAGGGGCCCACGTGCACATGAAGTCACATGGCTGCAGTGTGACCCTGACTGTCTGGACACATGGATTACTTCTGATGCCGTGGCACCAGGCTTCTGTCAGCAGGAATGATCTGTGAAGGAAGGGGGCAGAGGACAGTGAGGCTGAAGGAGAAGGAGTTGCTGTCCCTCTGTGAGGTCCAAAGTTGCACTAGGTCACTTCAGCTTTTCACTGGAAGCATCCCAAAGTGCCCTACCCCCACTAGGCCCCACTTCTGGAAGGGAGTATCCTTAAATAATTCACGGTCATTTTTTTTTTTAATCAATGTAGTGTTCAAGCTTGGGCAAGTGATAGAAAGACCTTGTTCATGTATCATCCTGGAGGCAGCATGGCTTCCACAGAGGGCCCTGCCTCCTAGGGCCATTTCGCTCCTTTGAGGTTAGCCCCACCTGCCAGTGTGAGCAGGGAAGGAAGGTGTGGCTGTAACTCCCACACGCCAGGCTCCAACCTAGGAGGACAGAAGATGGCCTTGTCCCATGTAGCTTCCCTCACCTTCCGTGAAGGGAGCTGAGGATGCTTGCTGGAGGAAAGACTTACTTGTAAACTTCTGCAGACACAGCAGAGCAGGGATGTATGTGCACAGCTTCAGACTTGCCCTGCAAATGATGGTTCAGGCGCTTATTCTGATATGTGGAGACAGTTGAGACTATGGATCTGAGAGAGAATGGCAAGACAGAGGATCATATTTTGCACAAACTAAGAACTGTTAATAAAATGGTGGTTTGATCTGTTGAAAGACAGAGCTCATTCAGCCCAGAAGACAGCAGGATCACCTTTCTGCATTGCTTCACCTTTATACATAAAGATCAACAATGCCAGTGCACACTAAACACAAGCTGGAGCGTTTTTCACGCACCGGTTGTTCACAAATAGATGTTGATGAGTGCCCAGTACGTGCCAGGTACCAGGAGCTATTTTGAGAATGTTAGATACAGCCGTGAAAACAGCGGTCTTCACCGGTCTTGCCTTCTGACCACAGCATCTGAAAATTGTGAACAAACAAGTTACTAAGCATGTTTCTATGCAGGGGCTGGGAGTATCTCCAGTACAGAGCACTTGCCCAGCATGCACATTTGATTCCCCAGCACCGCATAAACCAGGCAGGGTAGAACACACAGGCCTGTAATCCCAGCACTTGAGAGGTGGAAGAACAAGGATCAGAAGTTCAAGGTCATCCTTGCTTGCTTTTCAAGTTCAAGGCCAACCCTGGGTCAACAACAGAAGGGCTGGTGCTCAGTGGGTCAGAGTGCTTTCTGCTCTTGTGGAGTTCAGTTGCTAACACCAATGTCAAGAGGCTCGTGACCACCTGTGACTCTAGCTCCAGGGATCCAATACCCCTGACACCCACTCAAATGTGCACGTACCCACACAGACACACATACATACATAAATCAATAATCAGACCAGTGTTAAAAAGCAGAAAATTATTATATGTTCAATAGTGTTAAAGAGAAAAAAATCACAAGAAGTGAATATGCATCTTCTAGGGAAATTGCTTTAAATGGTCACATTGAACACTCACACTTGCTCAAAAAACTAAAGAAAACAAGGGTGTGGGCCATGGGTTATCCAGGGAAAGGGAATCCCCAGAATGTAAAAACAATGCAAAGATCCTGGGTCACATGGGCCCAGTATGCTGTAAATTATCAAGGAGGCCTCTGTGGGCATAATAGGGGGTGGGAGCGGAATAGGGGGTGGGAGCAGGCAAGAGGAGCAACTATGTTGCCTCTGACTTTGGTATTGCTGAGCACCCGCTGAAGGCCTGGAGCAAAGAGGCACGTGGGATGATGGGTGCTGCGGACCGCTATGAATGTTTGAGACATGATGGTGGCAACCTGGGCCAGGTTTGCTGTGCTACAAGACTGGGGAGGTGAGGAGAGGGCAGACTTGACAATACTGACCTGTGAGAGACAGGTCACAGGGGCTCTGAGAATCAGACTTTCAGCTGAGCCCCTTCAAACGTAAGAACCATCTTCTGAGGAGGAGACATACAGTGTCACAAGGAAAGGTTCAAGGTGATGTGGATTTGGGGAGTGAGATGCCTTGAGCATTCTGGGGAATATTTGAGTTTAAAATTTGGTGTAAGGAATAGACTCAATCAGACTTGGACAAAGGAGCACAAAATTCCAAAGTAGTGGGATATTTTATAACCAGAATTGCTATTTTTTATAACCTAAAGGTCTCTTAGAAAACCCAGTGAGTAAAATCTGTCATTAAGTCTCCAAATTATAATGTCCTTACATATAATTTAGGACCATCTGTTCTCCAAATGCCTGTTTCCTGCTCTTATCTCTTCAAGTAGTCCTTGGCTTTTAAAGAGAAAAAATACTTTTCCTTTTGCCCTGCATAGCAAACTCTTCCCCATCCCCCATCTTATCCTGGATGATGGCCATCTGTCCATCCCCCACCCACCTGCATCTTCCTGTTCCCCAAGCCTAGATTCTTCCCTCACTTCTCCATGGAGCTCCACTAAGAGCCAGGCCGTTCTCCATAGCTACATGGTTCCCCACTGGCAGAGTGACCTCCATCTTGCCCTAGGTGGCTTCTTGGTCAGTATCATCAGGTCTCAATGTTCCTTCTCAGCCTTATCACACATGGCAGCAGTCCGCTAAGTGTCCTCTTTATCTCTGTGGATGATTGTTCACCTGCTCAGAATGGACTTGCTCTTTGATCTGAACTGACAGATGGTGAAGAGCATTGTGGTCTCCAGGGTGTACCCAACTCATCTGTGGCACGATGACCATGTTCTTCCCAATGTATGAGGCACCCCCTTCTGGGACTGGGCACTATCCTAGCCCTCTTCAGGGAAATGAGTCGCTGAGTGTTCCCCTCTCTGCCTTGTTTCTCATCTGACCATCTCTCTCCCACGGTCTGATCATTCCTTGTCTTCTATCTTCCCTCTTCTGCCTTGGGACTTCCATCTTCCACTGCTCAGCTAAAAGCTCCCGCAGAACATCACCTGCCATTTCTGGGAGACTAGGCTTCCTCTGACCTTTCTGGTTCAGGTCAGGTGTTCATCCTGCCTGTTCAGTTTCATCCTGCACTTTACACATGTGACTTTGTGTTTAGCTGCCTCTGTGCCATTTTCCCTGCAGTCCAGAGAGACCCGCAGAGAATGGCCTGAGGCACTCGCCATGGGAGCACCCAGCCTGAGCTCAGGCAATAGGCATCGACTTTGTTATTTTCTTCTTTTCTCTTTCTTCCCACCTCTGTCTCCTTTCCATCTTTCCTTCCTTCCTTCTTTCCCTCCTCTTCCTTCAAACACAGGTGGAATTCCAAGCAACAGAGAGTAAAGTTAAACAAAGCAGGGCCTTTGGCCGTGTGGATGTGTGGCAAAGGAAGACATATCAGATGAGAGAGGAACCAATGGTTATAAAGATGCAGTGAACTGAGCACCACAAGCTGCTCTAATTTCCTTGTGGGCACATCTGAGCTCTCAGTGGGTCTTTGTGAACTTTGCTAGCATTCCTCTGTCTGACATGGTCCCTCAGTCAACACTGACTTCCTGTTTCCTGTCTCCCCGCTGTGCTTCCAGCCCCTTGGATCTTGATGATAAAAGTCTCCCTAGAATCACAGGTTGTCAGGGATCTGAGGCTCCCAAACTGTGAGTTCTTTGTACAGGGCAGAGTTTCCCTGAAGCCCTCCCTCTGCATCCTGCTTGGTTTCCATAGAAACCCCTCATCTGGCTGCACATTTCCATGTCCAATGGTCACTTAATGTTTCCGTGTGTGGCTGCTTATTTGCCCTCATGTCATCTTCTCCACTAGAGTGTGAAACACATTTCATATATTTTAGTATTTTCCTTAGGATCTGTCCTTCACTTCTGCATGTTCCTATCTGCTGTTATGGGACAGGTGGATTAGTATATGGTGGCTCTAATCCTCTTTCTTTCTTCACTCCATCTTTTCCATCTAATTCCTTTCCCCTCAAGATTGATGTTTCTCTCCTGTGCTTACAATGCTCAACATTGGTCTCTAAAGCATGCCAATTCAAGCCATCCACAGAATCTTGTGAAAGACAACTTTGTATGTCCTAATCAACATACAGGAAGGGTAACTGAGTAAGTCTTTGAAATTGGAATCTACCTGTCCCCAGCCAGAGGCCAGCCCCATAGTATCAACCTGTTGACCCAATTAACCTCATCCACCCTGAGTTCCTCACTCACTTAATCCCTGTTCCTAAGTGATCACCTACTCAGGACACTGCTCCAGAGAGACAGAGTGAAGATTGAGGAGAGGTGTTTTTGTCTGCTGGGCTCAGGACCAGCACCTCTGAAGGAGGGCTCAGTCTACACAGCCCATCCTTTCCCTTGGGCCTTCTTTCTATGATTCTTTTTTTAAAGAATAGTTTTGTTCTTTGAGACTTTCATACAATGTATTTTGAACATACCCCCTAGCTCCTTCCATTACTACCCTCTGTATCCTCCATCCCTTTCCAACCATGAAATTTCTTCTTTTTCCTTCCCCCACTGAGTTCAATTTGCCTTGCCCAGCTACCCAGGAGTGGAAACTTCTCTGGCATATCACCAACCTATGAAGGGTCATATCTTTAAAGAAAATTGAGTTGCCCTCTCTCAGGAACTATAAAATGCCAATAGCTCCCCAGCTGGCAGTGGGATTTCATGCCCCTGCTCCCCAGGCAGGGATTTTTGTGAGGGTAGAGATTGTGAAGATCTTGTGTGTTCTGTCACAGTAACGATGAGTTCATGTGTGTGCCTGCCCTGTTGTAGCTGGAAAACAGTTCCCTTGATGTTTACTGACCACCTCTGGCTCTAGAATCTTTTCATCCCTTCTTCCTTGAAGATACATAGGAAGTGATATTTGCCATCCTTACAGTATTGTCTCCTTAAAACACCTGGGCTTCCTTATGGGAAGAAATCCCCACAGTGAGTTTAGAAGTCAGTGACTCTCTGAGGAGATAGTTGGCTAGAACATGAGGCATTTGAACATGATGCACCCCTTTCCTGGACTTGAGAAGCTTCTGCTGCAGGCTTCCTCTCTGGTTTTCACTGTACATCATGCACACCCCTTCCCTGTTCCTCCTGCAGGTCCTTCCTCACCTGCAGGTCCTCATGGCCCCACACATCACTCATGACCTGCTTCACTCACAGTTGAAGGATGCTGCTAGGAAGAACACCTCATCTAGTGGGGTAGCGGGTGAAGTTTCCTTGGTATTTTTGTCTAGACCTTGAGAGATTTTGCTTCCTGGAAAATTCAGTCATATTTTATGAAGATCATTTGTCAGTGGCTAGAAAATTGGCCCACGCACGGTGCACAGCCAGGAGGACTAATGAGCTTTTCCTAAAGCACTTTATCAGTGTCGGGTACAATGCCCACGGTGGACCTCACTTCCACGGCACCCGCTAGTATGTTCTGGTGACGAGGGCTCCGTATTCATATTGCAGAGCTCCCACAGCTGCTCAGAGTCCTCTGCTACATAGAGTTTCTGAGAAGTCCTTTCAGCTTTCCCAGAGACCTCTAGATTGGAACCTTGCACATGAGGAAACCCTGAACCTATGAATAATTCATCCAGAAGGCAACACCAAGAATAAGGATGAACATTCTAAGGAAGATTGATATCTACTCCATCCTCCATGTTCTGGCAGCTAGTCCAAGATGTTAGAGTGTGTATAAAGGCTCAGTGGAGGAGCAAGACCCAGGATGGGGGCCCTGCATCTCCAGGTTTGTCGGATGGTAACACATCTGTAGGGATGATAACAAAAAAGTGTGAAATAGAAGTATTCTAATAGAAGATATATAGTCAGAGCCTCATCACACCTGGTACTCCAGGCCTAGACCATCTGCTAATAGCCATGCTGGTGTCTAGTTCAGTCTGAGTAAAGGCTGGGCTATGGCAGTTTGCAGTGGTCCCCTGTGGCTCTCCAGTGAGCACCACCACATCCATATCCCTGTTGGAGAACCTCTGCCCTCGGGGCTTTAAAGAGATGAATCTCAACTCTGTCTTGCGAACCACTACTCAGCTAACTCTAGTATGTGGCTCTTTCCAATGCTACCCCTTCACACTGCCCATCCATTCTTCATATGTATCTGAGATTTAGCTATGACCCAGGGCCTCATGTTAATTCCCAGTCTTTAAAGTCCCACCCACATTGCCCCATGGGAAAGAGGATGCCTTACTGTCTCTCTTCCCTCCTGTGGCTCAGTTCTTTACACGTGGGAACAGAGAGACAGCCTTCTCACTGTTCCTCCTGTCACTCGGGGAACTGCTCAGTCCCTGGTGTATCTGTTGGCCATGGGTCAGGCCCTTAGTTCTCTGGGGTGAGCAATGGGGCTTATACTCTGGCAAAAGGGCCGAGCAAACCTGCTGGCCCCTGCTGTGTCCTCTGCACTGTGCTAGGTGCTGGGCACTGCAACCATCCCTTCTGTTTGTGGAGATTCAAGGCTATCTAGGTAGAAAAAAAAACATCAAAATCAAATGGCTGATTTCATAGCAAACAGGAGGCACTGAGGCATGAAGCAGGGCACGCTGGTTCAAATGATCCGGGAAGAGCGCTTCCCTGAGAAGATGACAGGTACCTGACACCCAAGAGTAAGCTGGGACTAACCTGTCCCCAGGGTCAGCTGAGAGTCATTGCACAGTTTCCAGAAGGAAATAAGGGCTGGAAGGAAGGGGCCAATGGCTGGGTCGTAGCAAGGCCAAAAATGAGGAAGATGAACCTCAGAGCAGACACCCAAGGAAGCAGATGGCTAGTGATGGCTCCCCCAGGAAAACTGGACTTGGGAAGACACATCCTGTCAGGAATGTGGAGAAAGGGAGCCATGCACACTGTTGCTGGGAAAGCAAGTTAGGACAGCTGCTGTGGAAAACAGTGTGGGGCTTCCTTTAAAGATTACAAGTAGAGTTGGTATTGGACCTAGCATCCCCCCAGCTGGGTGTGTACTCAGTGAGCTCAATGGAAATGGGATGAGAATGCAGAGAGACATCTGCACCTCCACGTTCATTATACCACTGTTTGCAGCACCCCGGTGGGGCATTCCCAGGTAAAAATGGGTGGGTTAAAATATTGTACATTAGTTGTTGTCAACTTCATACAAACTAGAGTCCCCTGGAAGAGGGACACTCAGTTGAGGAATTTATTTCATCAGATTGGCCCATGGGCGAGTCTATTGTATCTGTTCTTAATTGCTAGTTGATGCAGGAACGCTATGCCCACTGTGGGTGGTGCCATCGCTAAGCAGGTGGGCTGGAGGGTGTGAGAAAGGTGGCGGACACGCCAGGGAAAGGGCACCCATAAGCGGCTTGCCTCCGTGCCTCTGCTTCAGCTTCTGCCTCTAGTTTTTTTTCCCTTGATCACAGACTTCGACCTCTAAGCCAAGGAAGCCCTTTCCTGCTCACATGAGGTTTGGTCAGTGTTTTACCACAGCAGCAGAAAGCAGAGCGAGACACGATATCTAAGTCTACGGAATGCTATTAGACCACACGGAGGGAGGCCGTCCTACCGTTGGTGCAGCTCGGGCAAACCCGGAGGACTTCAAATGGAACAAACTAGACATGGGAATAAAAATGCCAAGCACCAACTGCCATGCAGAACCCAGAAACCTCGGGTTCTAGAAGCCATGAGTAGAACAGCAGCTTCCAGAGGCTAGGATCTGTAATGGGTGGACAAGATCAATCCAAGGGAAGTGTTTTAGTTAGGAGGAGTGAGCTTGGGTGACCTATTGCTCAGTGAGGTAATTAGTTAGCAATGATGTAATGAGTCTTGGGAAATTGCTGAGAGAATAAATCCTAAATGCCTCTCTCTCTCTCTCTCTCTCTCTCTCTCTCTCTCTCTCTCTCTCTCTCTCTCACACACACACACACACACACACACACACACACACACACACACACACACACACATTTAATATGTGAGTGAGGGACCTGTCCATTAGCATGGTTTAAATATTACAAAAGCAAATCTCAAATCCTCCTGTTACATCCCACAGAGATGATCATAATGTGTGTGCCTGTGTGAGTTTGTGTATGTCACAGGCCCACACGTACCTGTGAGGGCCAGAAGAAGACATCAGATCCCCTGGAATGAGTCACAGGAGGTTGTAAGCTGCCTGGTGTGGGTTGTGGGAATGAACCTGAGTCCACTATAAGAGCAGTTAGTGTTCTCAACCACTAAGCTATTTCTCCAGATCTGTTAATTACATTAAAGAAAAATGAAGGTTGAAGTTAGAGCTTTCCACCACAGTGGCTGTGGCTCTCTGCCTTCTGTCAGGACAGTGGGTTCCTGGTGAAGCCAAATAGTACTCTCAGCCCCAGATTCTCTGTACCTGGTGATTGGCAGACTCAGGGATACCCTGGGGCCCTTGACAAGCAGCCCGAGTATCAGGGCCTGTTGGAGCTCTAGTGTTGATTTGGTTCTATTTGAACTTGGGCAATTTTCATTGCCTTTGAAATCTCATTCAGTTGGGTTTAATAACAAATAAATAATTCATGGGTCTGGAAAATGAAAGGGAAAGGAAAATAAAGAAATACGTCCTCGTCAATGAACAAAGGGGCACCTTGGCACTCAGCACCACTCCCAAGTGTCTGCTCCCCGAAGACTCACTGTTGAGAAGATTCATAAGACCAAAGGAGGGAGTGTTAACTCTCTCAGGCATTGAGTGTTCTCCTTCACCCAACTTCTGGGGACCAGGAGTTGGCTAGAGATAGACAAGTGGGCCCTCCCTGTGGCCTTGCCTCCTGCCCACCAATCCTCACCTATCCTCTCAGTGGCCTAACAGTAATCTCTAGCTCTTGTTCCTTTCCATGGAAAATGATTGGCTTAGGTAAATGTCCAAAGTGGCTAAGACAGCTTTAAATATTAAAATGATACAAAAGGTCCCCCAGGGATCACTTGCTGGTTACAAGATGTGTGTGTGTGTGTGTGTGTGTGTGTGTGTGTGTGTGTGTGTGTGTGTGTGTAGGGGTGAGTTGGAGCTTTACTTCTGACTTCCTGCGAACAGTGCTGGCCAAACTTAATGGAGTCATCACCCCTTGTATCCCTAACAAAGGGGCAAACAGAGTATTCTTCTCTGTGCCTAGAATCACTTGAGGTAGCTCAAAAATAGGTACACAAATCCAATCAAGGCCACAGGTCTAATTTTTAGAATGTAGAGTGTCTGGATACTGGATGTGGGGAGGAAACAAGACAAGTCTGTGATGGGACTACTGACCTCTCCTGTTGGTTGGCCAGTGTTGGAACTGGGGAGTTGTCGGAGCAGGTCCTTTCCAAGTCAACTCACACACATCCGCCACAGATGGCATACAGGCTGCAGTTCAAGATTTGACTGTATGGACCAAGGTTTTTTTAATAACTAGGAAAGTAAGATGACATGAGAAAATACTCATTTTAAATTATGAAAATGTTCTTACACAGGAAAAGATCTGGAAAGTAGAGTCTTTATTCTTGAGTTGTCCACCACTCAGATTTCCTTTTTTCAAAAAGATGTCTATTGAATTATTTAGATGCCAAATGTCTGTTTTTATTTCCTTGAAATAATTTTTAAAAATAGGTATGAAATACATAAGCTAAATGTTAGTGATTGTCAAAATCTGAGTGATGGCTACATGAAAAATAATTATAGTGGATGCCATCTGCTTTCCACAGTGGTTGAAGTAATTATTAAAAGCCGACCACTAAGAATCTCTTGCAGCTAGGTTCCAATCTTTGTTAGGGAATTATTTGTCCTGATGGGGGGACAGGGATTCCCTGATCTGATTGGCAGCCTACTGGCCACCTGATATCACTTGTCAGAGGGGTCAGGCCCCTGAAGGAGGGCCCTGGATTGGCATGCTTTGGGGCTGAATTAGCAACTGGGGACCTCAGAGCCAAGTATCCTCTAGAGAAGGAGAAATCCACAGGGTAGGCACCTCAGACCCCTGATGGAGCAACATGCAGATGTGAGCTGAAGTTTCTGAGGGAAAGAGAGAAACTAAAAAAAAGAAAGAAAAAGAAAAAGAAAGAAAAGGAGAAAAGAACTATACCTATGTTAAAGATTCTAGAAGACTAAATTACTGAACTTCAAATTATAGGGAACTAAAATGTTGCAGAGCAGAGACAAATTAGCTGTTGTTAGACCCTTTGAAAACCATCCACTGTCACTCTTGGGTCTGACCTAACATCTCTGGTTATCAAAACCTTAAAACATATTCTACTTCCAACAACTAGCTTTCATCCCATCCCAGCTTCATACTAGTAGGAGCCATGGAGCCAGAGTGCCTCCCCCATTATGTCTCTGATTGTTGAGAGAATCAGAAAGAAGCCTAGCTCTCAGCTCTATTTGGGTATCCAGAGAAGAATCTCGACTCAACGGTGAACCTGGTTCTGATCTCAAAGTGGACACACTGGACTGACAAAAGTTTGTAGAATAGATAAAGACAGAAAGGAGAGGGAAAAGCATAAAGGGAGAGCAAATCCCTTGTCTGAAAGAACTCAAAAACTAGCTTCTACCAGCCCCAAAGCTGAGAAGGTCCTCAGACAGCATCTGAAACCTCCACCTGCTCCCCTGCTTTGCTGCAACCCACCTACAAATGGCCCCAGCAAAGTATTTGGAAAACACTTTGCTGTGTGATTTCCTTTGTTCTATTGCTAATAAAATTTCATGTACCCTCTTCTATAGTGGAGCACATTATTTGGGGGAATGCTGAATTTGTGTTGCCAGGCCATGGTCACTCCTATTTGGCTCAAGAATAAACTCTCTTATTCCCTTTAGGGTGAGAGCCGTGTTTTGCACTAACAGAGAGAAGGCAGGAGAGAGTCCATGAAACCCTAGTTGGGGTATGGGGTATAGAGCACAGCTCTTAGTGCTTTGTTTAAATATTGATTGCTACTTGATTGATTTTAATTGGTTGCAAAGTTTCATATGGCTCAAAATAAACTCATGGGTAACTAGACAAGTCAGAGCAGAGGGGAGGAAGGCATTCTTGGCTGTAGCTTTCTAATGCAGTGCATTTATCATCTGTGGTTTGGGGCTGAGGATCAGGTGGGGTGTTCTGAGGTGAGGAGGCTAGATAGTATCCTGCTATCTCCAAATGCAGCTTCTCATGCAGAAATCTTCAACTGAGTGTCTTCTATCCCACCCACCTCTTGTGTGTGTCCTCTTGATGTCTTATCTAGGCTCAGCTCCTTACTCTTAGGAGCCATGGAGCCATAGTACCTTCTAATGATATTACTGAGGCTTGAGAACATTGGAAAGAAGTCACAGCTCTCAGTTCTGCTTGGGTAGTCAAAGAACCTTGATCCTGAATCTGGTGCTGATCTGAAGTGTCTATACAATAGGGAGCAGACTTTATAAAATAGACAATAAAGGCAGAAAGTAGAGGGAAGAGCATACAGGCATGGCAGGTCCCATCTCTGACAGAAGTATGAAAAATTAGCAGAAGAGAAATCAGCAACATATTATAACATAGGGGCGGCAGCCAGGAAGTGGGTGGGGGCAATGATGGCCCTGGATACCTGCCCAGAACAGAAGCCACCCTGGCCTGCTTTGGGGGTTACATAAAAGGCTTATAGTTCTCATCTCAGAAGAGGAAAGGGCAAGGGTCCTTCATGGTCAGAAAGGCAGGGGACAGGCAGACAGACGCTGTATTCCAAGTTAGAAAGCCTTTCACAGGAAGGGCATCAAGTTGTCTGGATACAAGGGAGAGGAGTGGTGGGGAAGCCAAGCTGGAGCGCTTACAGAGAGCAGCTTTAGGATAAACAAATGGAAAAGAATAAGGAGGAGCGAGAGGAAGGTACACTTAAACCAGGAAAAACATAAAGAGCAAAGCTTGAAATGCACATCCAGTCCAGCAGGATAGCCCCCCACCCCGCCCCGTTCAAGTTCACAATAGATGCTGCAGATCTCCTCTTGTTTGTTTATTTATTTTTTGAGATTTATTTATTTATTAAATATACAGTGTTCTGCCTGCATGTAGGCCTACATGCCAGAAGAGGGCACCAGATCTCATCGTAGATGGTTGTGAGCCACCATGTGGTTGCTGGAAATTGAACTTAGGACCTCTGCAAGAGCAGCCAGTGTTCATAACCTCTGAGCCATCTTGCCAGTCCCTTATTTTTGTTTTTATTCACACACACACACACACACACACACACACACACACACACACACGTGTGTCTGTGTCTGTGTCTGTGTGTATGTGTGTGTCTGTGTGTATGTGTGTGTGTGTGTGTGTGTACATGCACATATGCATGCAGGTGCACATGGAGGCCAGCAGGGAGTGTGAATCCCCTGGAGCTGTTGATGCAGGCAGTTGTGGTCACTAGGAACCAAACTCTGATCCTCTACAAGAGCAGCAAACATTCTCATCTCTGATCCATCTCTCCAGCCTAGCCCCTGTTATTGTTAGTTTATATTATCTCTGGTGCCATCATTACTGATGGTGAACATGATTTTTCAAGCAGTGCACACTTGATTCAGCTGCTGGGGTTCCATCCATCCATCAGAGAGTGAGACTCCAACAGTGCAAGTTTAATCTGTGTGGACAGAGGCACAGTGAGCTCCATCATTTGTCTCTACAGTGCCCAGGTCTCCCAGCTACAGCACAGCAATGATAACGTCTGCCTTATAAGAATGTCATAACAATCACGCAGGAACAGCCATGTCAAACACTTCTAAATGTGTCTGGCAATCAATAAGCACTCAACAAACACTGTCGTGAATATTGTCACAGGTGTATGTGCTGCTGAGGAACCTGTCACTGCGAATCATGATTTATACCAGGGGCTAATGGAAAATATTTATTTTGGTTATTTTCTTGTCTAGGTAGCACTGGAGGGGATAATAAAAATATAAACAGGCAGGTATTTCCCCTTTGTTGGCAAGCATGATTCGGTTGATGAAATTAGATGTCTCTGCTTGTCTATTTTTGTTCTGTCTTCAGACTGGAGCAGAAAATCCCATCTAAAAGGAAAGAGACTCTCCAGCAGGGTTTTGATTGACAGGTGACTGAACAGCTGATTGACAGCAAGTTGCTATGGTAGAAGGGTCAGCAATTAAGGATAATGCTTCCACATTGTAGAAATACTCATATACATGAGGTAAGATCCTTTTCCTTACACAAACAATAGCCAAACAGGAGCTGGAGATGTGGTTCACAGTTAAGAGCACTTGTTGCTCTTGCGGAGGACCCAGATTCAGTTCCCAGCAGCCACATGGCAGTTCACACACATCAAGGTTGTCCGGTGCCTTCTTCTGGACCCCAGGGGTACCAGGCACACACAGTACAATTATATGTATGTAATATATATATGTATATATATATATATATATCTTTTAAAAGACTTACTTTATTGTATGTTTATGGTATCCTGGCTGTTGAATCATGGTGCTTACAGTGAATGTGTGGATGACAGTGTTACTTTGAGATCTTGCTTTTAATTCAAGCACACACATGTGCTCTGTGTATGTATGTGTGTATGTGTGTGCATGCATGTAAGTGCACTCTATGGTCACAGGTCAACATGGGGTATCTTCCTCAGTTGTTCCCTACCTTACTTTTGGAGACAGAGTCTGACTGAGCCTGGAGCACACCAATTTGACTAGACTAGCTGACCAGTGAGGTCCAGGGATCCTCCTGGCTCTGTCTTCCCTCTGCTGGGTGTACAGGCCCATGCCACAGTGCCTGGCTTTTCCCATGGATGGTAGGGATCCAAACTCAGGTCCTTATGCTTGTACAGCAAGCACTTTTTCAACTGAATATGTGTCTCCCCAGCCCTGGATTTTAATTCTTTTGGGTAAGTAAGTGGTTACAGCTACAGCTGCGTCACATGGCTAGTCATTCTGGTTTTACGATTATGTGGAGCCTCTATGATGCTTCCAATAGAGACTCCTTCACTCTCCATTCCTACCCAGTGGTACACAAGGGTCCATTCCACAACTTTTCAACATGTGTTACCATTTCTTATACATAATAGCTGTTCTGTCTGGCAAAGGTGACATCTTGCTGAGGTTTCAGTTTTCATTCCTGTGTACCTTGTGGCCATCATGAATCTTCTTTGGAGCTTTGTGTCCATTGTTCAACTGGCTCATTTGATCCTTTTCCATTCACTTGTAGATCTCCCTCTGCACAGATTAACCCCTGTCGTCAGATGTATGGCTGATAAACATTTTCTCATTGGGCAGACTTCTTTTCCACTCTGCAGACTATTTCTTTGGCCATACAGAAGCTCTGAGTTTCATATAATCCCACCTGTGAACGTTTACTTCAGCTAGCTATGCTTACCAAGAAAACATCGACCATATTGATGCCACAAGGCATTCCCATGCAGCTTCTTTTAGAGGTTTCACAGTTCTAGGAGCTGCATTTACATCCTCTATCCATTCAGGGTTCTTTTATAATGTCAGAGTCAGGTTTCTTTCTTTGTATGAAAGCCCAGGTTTCCCAGTGCCCTTTTTAGAGATCCCATCTTTTCGCCATTGGGCATTTTCTTCACACCTCTCCCTGAAAGCTTAGGTGTAAGGCCCAGGTTTCTGCTCTCATCAGAGACTGGAAGGTTCCATCAGAGCAACTGTTCCTAAGAAAGAAGTAAAGCACTGTGTTGCATAGAGAAAGAAGGTTCTCTGTTTGAAGGTGGTGTGGTGCCCTGTATAGCAACAGAAGCTTCCTGGTGCTCACACACATTCTGTGGGATTCCAGCTCCTGAGAGAGGAACCTGGGCCATTCTCCTCTGGAGAGGAACAAGGTGCTCAAACTGGAGCCTGACTTATCCCAGTTCCCAGCGAACTACCAGGTGCTCAGCAGATACCAGGCACTTTCCAGCTCCGTGGCTGGCTCATTCTCTGTGGGAAAATTTTGTTCAGCATTTACTGAGGTACCCTGAGCAAGTAAAACTCCTTGAATCTCAATTTTGCTGTGTGGAAAATGGAGGGTGCAGTGTCTATACCACAGGGGTCTTATAAAGGCAAAGAAGGGTCCTCTAAAATGGTTCTTCCCAGTTCTTACTCTGCTACAATCATAAAAGCTAAACACTGAAGGCCTGATGCATTCCTCAGTGGCCAGTCCAAGCTCATCGGGAATTATGTCCTCCTAAGAAAGAGGGCCTAAGTTTATTCTATCCCAGCCTGACACAGGGATAGTTTCAGAGCTTAGAGGCATACCCAAAGCTATGGATGGACCTCCAGGCACCAGGCGGCAGGTGCCAAGGGACTCCACCCTCAGTACCAATGTTCCACTTTCCTTTCCGTAGTGGAAGCCTCACTGTAAGCTTCGTTGTAAACATCACTATAAGTCTCACTGTAAGCCTCAAAGCCAGTGGATAATGAGCCTTGGTAAAGGATTCCTGGATGTAGTTGAAACTATAAACATGAGAACACATCCGTACCCTCATGTCATCATGAGCTTCATCCTACCAGCTCTCATCTGGGATTGAGCTGAGATGATAATGTATGTCTGTCATGATTTGAATGTAAAACATCTCCCACAGGCTCATGTTTTGAATACTTGTTGCAGCTGGTGGCACTATTTTGGGAGCTTTGTTACATCCAGGGAAGGAAAGTTAATAGTAGTATGGGGGGTGTTAGGGCATGAGTACAGTTGTCCACAGAAACCAAAAGGTGTCAGATCCCCTGGAGCTGGAGTTATAGATGGTTATAAACCCCCTGGTATGTGTCCTGAGAACTGAACTGCTATCTTCTGGAAGATCAGTAAGTGCTCTTAACCATTGAGCTATTCCTCCAACCCAGTAGGATCCCTCTTTTGCATCCATCCCTTATGGAAACATCATGAAGAAATTATGTTCTAACCTCAACTATTCTACAAAAGTCTCTCACTAAATTTTAACCTTTAAAGGTTTTCACAGAAATTCCCATGAATCTATAAGGATGACCCCAGCTAAGACTCCTAGTAATAGTGGATACATAACCTGAATTGGCCATCTCCTGTAATCAGATTGGTAACTACCCCAATTGTCATCAGAGAGTCTTCGTCCAGTAACTGATGGAAATAGATGCGGAGACCCACAGTCAAACATTAGACCCAGCTTGGGAAATCTTGCTGAAGAAGGGGAGAAAGGAGTGTAGGAGCTAGAGGGGTCAAGGACTCCACAAAAAAACCCACAGAAACAACTAACTTGGGCCCCAGGAACCCACAGAGTCTGAACCAGCAACCACGGAGCCTGCATGGGACCCACCTAGGCCCTCTACATATACGTGACAGCTGTGTAGCTTGATCTAGCTGTGGGATTCCTAACAGTGGGAGCAGGTGCTGTCCCTAAAGCTTTGGCTGGCTCCTGGAAACCGATTCCTCATACTGGGTTGCCTTACTCAGCCTACAGACAAGGCAAGGTGCTTGGCCTTAACAGCAACTAGATACACCATGCTTTCCTGATACCATGGGAAGACTTCCTGAACAAACAGAGAAGCAGTGGATTGGGAGGAGGGCGAAGAAAGGAGGGGGTAGGAAATGGGAGGAGAGGAGAGAGGGGAACTGTGGTCAGTATGTAAAATAAATACATCAATTTTTGAAAAAAAAAGAACATGGCAACACTAGAAAAATTTTTTCCCAGAAATTCATACAACAACACCAGGTTAACATGTGCTGCTCCCAATAAAACAAAACCTGGACTGAAATACATGTCTGAAAATTATCTTCTCACATCTGTTCAGGATTCAAGCTCCCTTTAAATAAATGGCCAGACTAATTTTATACAGAATAATTTTATACAGTATAATTTTATACAGAAATACCTTTTCCTTGTATCATTTCCACCTGTCATGGCTCCTCTTTATTCAGCTATTAGCTCAGTCAAACTTTGTTTAATGATATTTTCTCAATTATTCAAGACCTGTCTCCTGCCCTAGTTAGTAAACTTGAGAGTAAGGCTAAGAAACAAAATAGTAAGAACTGTAAAAAGAAAATCAACCAAGTTGTGTACTCTGAATGGACTCAGCAAATGTACCTCTCATTTTTATTATTTTTTGTTGAGTCAGGTTTTGTCATGATCCCAGACTGGACTTGAACTCATGATCCTCCTGCCTCTGCCTCATGTCTAGCGAGAAGCATCAGAATGGTGACCCCAGGACTCCAAAGGCTCCCACAGCCAAAGCCCTCCTTCCTCAGCCTTTACTTTCTATAGCAATTGTCAATGACTACATTTTCATCCAAATATATAAATTAAAAGATTTCTTTGTTAGACAATCAGAAATTTGATCTAACCCACTCAGTCCCCAAGAATTTCATTTACCATATGATCTACTAAGATATTCTGCTATTGACTAGAAGTTCAGAAAATTTAAGTTTGCAATTTCACAGCGTGATTTCAAATGAGAAACTCAAAATCACTTCTTAGAGGGGCCAAGGCATGAGACCCTCCCCACTTAGTTCTGAGTTCTATAGAAATAGTTTTACATTTTCTTAATGGGATTCTTGAAGGTTCAAGCAGTGAATTCATTGTGCATTTTATAACCATACTTAGCAGCTCAATATCTCTGTCTCCCCTTTGGGGTCAACCATCCAGGTCTAGGACTGGAGAAGGACACAGACACTCTTGCTGAAAGTTTATATAAGAAGAATGAGTGTATGAGATTCCTTTCTCCTTTATAAAAGAATGAATATTATTTATTTATTTGTTTGTTTGTTTATTTATTTATGTGTGTTTGAGAGAGTGTGTATGCATGTGTGTGTGCAGCTATGTACATTGGGTATACATTGGGCATTGGGTGTTTCCTCTTTCTCTCCCAGCCTGTTCCTTTGAGGCACAGTCCCACCTGCGGTTCACATCTTCTTGGCTCCTTCTGCCTCTGCCCTGACACCCACCCTCAAAGCTGGGGATACAGGCATGCATGGGATACCTGGTGTGTTGTGTAGGTACTGGAATCTGAACTCCAGTCCTCATGATTGTGCAGCAGGCATTCTTAACCTCTGAGCCCACCCCTCTCCTCCATCATCTGTTGTAGACTTTTCTTTGTTCTGGGAGCCACATGACTTGAAAGCTGCTGCTCACTGCAAGGAAACATAATGGTATCTCCAAAGTGTATGTCAACTGTCTTGAGCTCGGACAGGTTCAACTTACAGACTGCTGCTTGGTGACTGACTAATTGGTTGTTTGCAGACTCCAGTCATCCCAGGGCAGGTAGGTGGCAGGAGCTGGATAGGACAGAGGAGGAACAGCTGAGCAAAAAGGTAGCAAAGCTCCATCAGGGTCTTGGCAGTGAAGACCCCAGTGTGGCCAGAACTCTGCCCTGATACAGGGAAGCCTTCTTTCCCATGTGAGAATCAGCCTTGGGCTCCAGGGTTGAGGGTGGAGGGAGAACAGGTGTTCCCAAGGTCACTTTTCAGAGACTGAGGCTGCTGCAATCTCTTTCTTTGGGGGGGAAAAAGCAGCCATCTGGCTGAGGTCAAACTGTTCAAGGTAACAAGAGTGGGGAGGGATGCTCAGTTACAAAGTGCCTAAATATAGAGTATTGCATACATAGGCACACAGACACACAGACACAGACACAGACACAGACACACACACACACACACACACACACACAGAGAGAGAGAGAGAGAGAGAGAGAGAGAGAGAGAGAGAGAGAGAGAGCACAGAACCTATGCAGGATGGTAGAGCCACCAAGTTTAGGGTCCAGGCAGCCTTATAGACACCAGCTCTGCTCTGAAAACGGCAGCTTTAGAATGAGTGACAGAAGTATGAGTCATTGTCACCCAACCAGAAAGTGCTTGGCAATCCATTCCTGAGATCCTAGGGAGTGGTGGTGTGTTCATTTTAGGCAGGGACTCATGGATCTCAGAAGTTGATACGGAGCTGGTGCCACTGTTTCCATCTCCAGTGTGGGGTGTTGTGTGTGTGTGTGTGTGTGTGTGTGTGTGTGTGTGTGTGATATGTGTGTGTGTGTGTGTGTGTGTGTGTGTGTGTTCCTATGCATGGGGGTAAAGGTGCACATGTGGAGGCCAATGGTCAACTTCAGGTGTCAGAGATCCACATTGTTTATTGTGACAGAGTTTCTCACTAGCCTGGAACTCACCGTGTTGGCCAGTGAGCTTCAGGAATCTGCTTGTCTCCAACAGTGCTGGCATTATAAGATGTCATGAGTGACTTTTTTTTAAATCCGAGTTCTGAAGATTGAACTCGGGTCCTTATGTTTGCATGGCAAGCATTTTCCTGATTAAACTATCTCCCTAGCCCTAACATCTGGCATTTAAAAACAAACAACTCAGGATTTATTTACTTTTGTTTTATGTGTATGAGTGTTTTGCCTGATAGGAGATGAGAGAGGCTTTGTTATCCTGTAAAGGAGGCAGAGTCCTGCAGTTCCAGTTCATCCCACTTTAGTCTAGAGGTGACTTGCAGCCCCAAGGGGCAGTGGGGGGCTCTGTTTCAGTTTCCCCTCTGAGTTTCTAAGGCATCCATTAGAAAAGTCACAGAGGGACCGGGGAAATGACTCATCAGTAAAGTGCTTGCCAGGCAAGCATGAAGACCTGCGTTAGGGCCCCTAGCATTCAGGTAAAAATCAGATAAGGCAGCATACATCCTTACCCTATCACTAGAGATAGGGGTGTGGAGACTGGCAGATCTCTGAAGCTCATTGGCCAGGCAGTCAAGAGATATCAATTAGCTTCAGGTTCAGTGAGAGACCCTGCCTCAAAATATAAGTATGGAGAGTGATAGAAGGGCAGAAAGACACTCTCTGAAGTCCACTATTAGTTTGCACACTCACAAAAACATTTGTACACCCATACTACTAAGTATGCACATCACACACACCATACAAACACACACACACACACACACACACACACACACACACTCACAAACCACACTCCTCCACCCTATCATGCACACACCACACTACTACCCACACAGAAATATCTACACATTGTCTTTTCCCCAATTTCCTCTGAGCTTCCTTCTCTACTGTAGAAACTGGTATAATAACAGTAAACACCAGGGTACACTGTGAGGACAGCCCTGACATGTCATAGCTCTGCACCAGTCATGGTCACACAGTGCACAGACTGTGAACAGGTGAGGTCAAAAGTCCAACATGCCTGGCCATTTAACTACGATGCACCATTTTTACCATTGATGTGTGATGCTAGGAAGTTCTCAGAACCTCTTCTTCACATGGTTTTGAGCCATTGATTGCCCATAGTCATATCTGAAGAGAATTGGGAAATTCCTTGATGCAGCACAGCCCCCATGCTGTGCTATCTGCATTGCTCACAGGTGGTGAGAGACCCCAGGAGAACCAAAAGAGGGTTCAGACTTGTCTCAACTCTTCCCTGATACACACCCGAGCTCTCTTTCCAATCACAGCCCTGCTGTCCCCAGGTCTACACCAGAGCTCACAGTGCCCAAGAACCACAGTTCAAGTCGACAGAACTTTTATCTCCCTGACAGTGGAGAAGCCCACTCTCTGGAGGGCTCATTACTCAGTGATGGTCTCAGATCTTAACGGTGACTAGAGTATTACCATGGCTCTCGAGGTACTGCATGAGCATTCGAGTCTTACCCCTCCACCACTCTGCTTTTCTGGGTTCTGACTCCCGTCTTCATCACTCTTCCTGTTCAGTTAAAGAGTAGATTATAGTATCAGGAACTCAATGATTGTAACAGTTTTAGAATGTATGAGAACAGACAAGGTCCTTACATTGTAGGATGGTTCTCTGAACCCTGTTGATTAGATGTTGTGCATGAAGAACAGTGGTGTGGGTGCTGGAATGTGGCCACTCTTGGTAGCATGCTTGGCTGGCATGTAGGGTGCCCTGAGTTCCTTCCCCAGCTCTCCATAAACCAGGCATAGAGGTACATGCCTGCCACCCCAGCCTACATAGCAGTCTCCAAGCCAGCCTGAGCTACATGAGCTCCTGTCTCCAAGTAAAATTAAATAAATAAAAAAAGCAAGTAAGTAAAAGAAGGGTGGTTTGATAGGAAGTGGAAGAAAATTCCCTGAGATTAAAAGTTCAGTCAAAGGAACTTATGAAGACTAGTGCACAAGGGCGTGTCAAAGAACTGACCCACACTTAGGCAGTTTTCTTTAGTATTTTCCTATGCTCTCATCTGGTTCTCTGTGTGTGATTGCATCCTGCCTCTGCTTGCTTTCGGTTTGCTTTGCTCTGGTCTCACTAGTTCATTAAAGATGGTGCGCTATTGATTTGAAGTCTTGCCTCTTTCCTGATACGAGCGCACACTGTAGTTCCCCTCCCAGAACTGCATTCATGGAATCCCCTAAGTTTTCAACACAAAACACATTTATTTCCCTCCGGTCTCTTCTTTAATCCATTGGTTATTTATGAGGGCGTTGTTTAATTTCCACACATCTGTGTGAGCTATTCAGTTTCCCATCTATTATTGATTTCCAGGTTCAATCTCTTGTGATCCAAACCATGCTTTTCGGGACTGAACGTCAATCTTTCTATGAGTATTGAGGATTGTTTCATTACCGAGCGCCTGGGGAATGTCCAGCAAGCCCTGGAGGGAATGTGTGTTCTGTTTGTGGGAAGCATCAGTTGTAGTTCACACGACACCGAGAGTCTTACATAGGAGTTTTGGCAAGAACATGGCAGGGCTGCGATGACACACCAAAAATCAGCTCATCCATCCTTTCCAGCTCAGATATGTCACATGTTAGTACAGCTTCCGTTCCAGCTCCATGCTGCCATCCGGGTTTGCATTCCTTAGAATTTTATCAAGAACTGAGAATATGCACATGTCCTTTGATTAAAATAGCATTTTCTCTGAGGCTGACAGTCATTAAGAGCACTCAGTGCTCTTGCAGAGGACTAGGGTTTGGTTCCCAGAACCCACTTGGCAACCATCATCCAAAAGCTATAATTCTAGTTCCAGAAGCTGACATCCTCTTCTGGCCTCCATGAGCACTAGTCATGCACGTGGTGTATATATATATACATACATACATATGTGTGTATGTATTCATGCACATTAAAAAATCTTAAATATCATTTTCTCATGCTTTCCTTTCAGTACCTTAGAAATGTACACACGGAGCTAAGGAAGAAAGGACACAGTTCCAAATGGGGCTCCCTTCTCTTGGGAGCTGTGAAGATTGTAGTGGAAAGTTAATTAATTTGGGGAGCTCAAGAGTTGAAGATAATGATTAGAAGTGATGATCATGGGCCACTCCAGTGGCCCCAGCCCTGCGATGCTGCATGCCTGCATCCCACTTGTTATGTACTAATTAGAGGTGGTAGCAGCGGCGAGCAGGGAGCTTTGACATGGAAGTGTAAAGAGTGCCAGGAGTCCATAAAGAACAGGCTAGTCGAAGACCCAGGGAAGGAAGAGGGGTCCACAGCATACCACGTGATCATGGAACAACATATGCTAAAGATAAGCCTAGGTTCCCGAAGAGAACAGGCCATTGATGTACCTGCCACTTGCCAGGAGGAAGATCGTGGCCTTTGGGAGTCTATGCTTTCCCAGCTGTGCAACAAGAGAGACAACAGCACCTGGTTTAGACATTTGGTGTAACAACTGGAAGCATCTGAAAACTTGCCATGAGTATCTCTAACGTCTAGCACAGACTCCTGTTGCTTCTTCCAAAAATCATTATTGGAGTTTCTTATGAACTGTCTGACATCCCTCCTTCTGCTCTTAGCCCCTCCTCCCACTGAACATTATTAGCTGCCCTGTTTCCACCCATCATTCCCCTCTTCATCAGACCAACATTGTTTGGACCATCACATTCTCTTCCCACAGACCATCACCCCCACCTCTCTAATCTTCCTCCCTCTGATCATCACTCTCCTCACCCTGGCCCTTAGACTAGCCTGTTTTCTCACCAGTCAGCCCTCAAGCGGGCCTTAAGCAAGCAGCTGGCAGCAGCCAGACACCGATCCCTGCTGGCTGTTTATCGGTCCAGACAATCAGAACTCTATCAAAAGGTTGAAGTGCAAATAACACTTCAGATTATTTGTAGTAGGAAAATGGAGTCTCGGGGGACAGAGTTATAACAAAGACTATGAACTCCAATTGACTGAGTTGCCTTCCCTTTGGCCCCCAAGGCTTTTGTGTTTGACCTTTATCAAGTAACAACATCAGTAAATAACTATTTGTACTACTGCCACTCATGGCCCAGATGGCTTTTCCCTCCAGACAGGTTTGGAGCTGCCTGGGACACAGTATTGTGAAACTGTCATGTATAGTCTACGCTCAGTTACGGTTCAGTTAAAGCTCTCTCCCAAGCACTTACCCTGAATGGACATCAAGGAATTCACCACTGGACTTGTTGGGGATACACATCCATTCCAGCAAGGGATCAGAGGGTGAGCGTGATGGTTGGTTGGAGGAGACTCTGGTGGCCCAAGTGATGTTGCTCTGATGGAAGAGAAAATGACCAATGAAGAGAGAGTCAGTAATACTCAGGGGGAAGAGGACTTTAGGGTGGGAAGGAAGGGTGTGTTCTAGTCATAGCCCTCATCTACAGAAGGGGTGTGGCAGAGGACAGAAGACTGTGAATGGCTAGTCTTGTGTGAGCAGTCCATGGGGCACTTCGACACCACTGTGGGAAGTTGACGAGAGAAGGTCAGATTCTAGAGGGCCATCATTCAGAGCCTGCTGAGCTGGGACGCTCATGAGATTCCCAGTGGCAATGTCAGTTCTATGAATGTGGCACACAGCGGAGATGTAGACAGAAATAAAATTCAAGAGCTTTAGTTAGCATGAGACTAATCATTGCTTACAATAGCACTGTGTTAGCTGATTAATGAAAGATGGCATGTAGAAAGGAAAGGTTGATCAAAACAGTAGGGGCCCTTGGCACTCCACTGAATTAAACTGGGGTAGGAGAAGGGACTGGAGAACATGAGAAAACAAAGACATGCCCTAGCATCCATGGGAAGGCTAGAGATGAACCATTAGTGATGCTCTGTGGGATCTGTAGAGACACTACTGAGAACAATGTACCGGAGTATGGGAATCAAAGCCTGATTAGCACTCACTGCAGGGAGAACATGCTAGGGAGAAGTAATGATGTCACAAGAGTGGACTCTGGGAAATTTCAGTGTGAAGAAAAGCTGGGGCTGCAGCAGGGTGTGGTCATGGGTTAGTGGATGTCATAGAATCCAATTCCTTGAAGTCCGTTCAGAACCTCGATTGCTCTGTTTTATATACTGACTACATTCCTGGAATTACAAGTACATGGTGATAATGTTAATATGAATTCATAGCCTGTACTTCATTAAAATGATAGAGTCACATTAGAGGAGAATGTAGCCTGGAGCATTAATATGTATAAGAATAGTGGCCTCGCCATCAGAAACAAGGTGCTTCTTTTAAATGCTACAATGACTGGCTTGGAAAACAGCGGGTTAAATGTGCAACCATGCACACAGCATGGCCTCGTACCATGAAGTCTGTGTAGTTACTTTCTATGTTGCTGGGAGGAATCAAGAGTTCAATTTGACTCATGGTTCAAGGGTCCAGTCTATCTTGGCAGGGAAAGTCTGGTGGCAGGAACATGGGGAAGCTATTCACATCACCTACAGTCAGCAAGCAGAGAGGGGTGCATGCTGGAACTTAGCTCATACTCAACTCTTTACTCTGTCGGGGACTCCAGCCCAGGGGCCAGCCACATTTTGGGTGAACCTTCCCAGCTTAATTAACCCAGGCTAGGAGCTCTTTCACAGATGTGCATAGAGGTTTGTCTCATAGATGATTCTAGATCTTGTCAAACTAACAGTCAGTGTCAATTATCACAGAGTCAGAACTGTAACTCATAGACAGTGAGGCATATGCCTAGGGCAGTTCCCGTGAACAAGGTGGATTTGTACTGTGGGGATGTGATGATGGACAGGGTGTACTGTGTACTTGTACTGTGGATATTTACCAGTGGACAGGGTGAGTTTGTAACTTGGTTCTCTGTTGCTAGTACACCTTTGGTGTGATAGTTCTCTGCATTTAGGGGTGGTGCCTAGGGTTAGAGGTATGAACAAAAATAGTGGGCCTCAATTCAGAGGTTTGGTGGACTCGACTATTCCTATTGGGGCTGTGGAAGCTCCAGGAGTGTAGTGAAGCTGGGTCTCAGGAGAAAAGAGGCTTCCAATTCTTTGTTAAAGTACATTTTATTTGATTTATGTGTATGTGTATATGCGTGTGAGAAGGCACACATGTGTGGCAGTGGTTTGAAAGGGAAATCTCCCTCAGAGTCTCAGCCATTTGAACACTTGTTCCCCAGTCGGTGGTGCTGTTTGGGGAGGTTCAGGGGATGTGGCCTTGTTGGAGGAAGTCTGTCCCTGGAGGCTGCTTTGAGAGTTTAAACCCTCATGCCAGTTCAAGTTCACTTTCTGTTTCATGCTGGCGTTCAAGATGTGAGCGCTCAACTTCCTGTTTCTACTGCCACACCTTTGCCGTCATCCCTCTACACATCTAGAGCTGTGAACCCAAATGAACCTTTGCCTCCTATAAGTTGCTTTAGTAATGGCATTTTCTCACAGCAACAGAAGTAACCAAGAGAGTGTCTGTGGAGGCTAGAAAAGGGTGTGTGATCCCATGGAGCTGGAATTACAGGCGATTGTGAGCCATCCAGTTGTGTGTGCTGGTGATCAAACTCCTATCTTCTACAAGAGCAGCAAGGGCTCTTTCATTTGAAAAAAATGGTTTTACTTTTTATTTATTTTGTGTGGGTGTCTGCACATGAAATCAGAGGACAGCTTGTGGTAGTCAGTTTTCTTCTTCCACTGTATGGGCTCCAGGGACTGAACTCAGGTCATCAGGCTTGGTGGCAAGCACCTTTACACACTGAGATATGTCATCCGCCCCCACCCCCCAATTCTTTATTCCATTGCTGAGGTATTCACTGTAAACAGAACTATCTCCTGGGTCTAACAAAGCCAGGGATACAGTAAAGAACATTTGGTGAAGGTCATTGAACTTAAAAGTGAAATTTTCAACTTCTTTGGTTTGGGGAGAAATAGAAAACCTGTCTAGAGACTCTCCCAGCATTAGCACATATGTAAACTGAACTTAACCTTTCCAGTTGGTTAAATATAGAACCATGAAATAGGGCTAAATGAAATTAATGTGAAGGAACTTAAGTGTGTGGTGACCTGACTGTTTATCATCCAAACAGGGCAATGAGCAAGGGGAGAGTGAGGACTCATCTCTGTCAGGACAACTACAAACTAGGTCATCCCTGGGACAGGCTTGGCTGTGTTGTTGCCTTGTAAGGACTTCTCATTTGTAAGGAACATTCTGTGGCACTCTGTCTTCCTTGGCATGACAGAGGAATGACCAGGACAATTCCCTCTT
>CABHPQ010165570.1:0-45453 GCA_902168405.1 Peromyscus aztecus | reverse complement strand
CTACACAGAGAAACCTTGTCTCAAAAAAAAAAAAAAAAAAAGAAAAGAAAAAAAAAAGTAAATAAGATAATTTAAAATCACTTGCTGATCTTGCAGGGACCAGGGTTTGATTCCCATCATTGACATGGTGACTCACAACCATCCATAACTCCAGTTTAAGGGGATCTGTTGTCCTCTTCTCATCTCCAAGGGCACTTAGAACACATGTAGTGCACATACGAAAATGCTTATCATAGAGCTTCAAATACAATAAATACTAAATGCATGTTAGTGTTATTATTAATCCACAGTAATAGACCATTCTACACTCATAGTCATGTGAAGGTGAGTCCTGAGTTCTATAACCTTTAAAGAAACCAGGAAATATTGTCTACAGTGTTAAGCATCCTTTGGTCACAATGTGCTACCCACATCCCACTTCTTCAATGTGCACCAAACTTCATGCCTCTGACAGAATCCTAACACTAGACCAATGATGTGTTTTTAATCTTCCACAAGCAGTGAGCTCTACTCCTTCAGGCCTTTGCAGTTTTCATTGGTCTTAGGATCTAACCTATTTGCTCTCATTCAGTAATTCATAGCTCATAAATCTAAGAGACTTTTGGTAATATGTCTCTTTAGTACTTACACCTAATTTGTTGTATGTATGATAAATCTTTCAAGTATCTTTCAAAACACTACAAAACAGGGCACTGCCTCTACCACAACCATGACTGACAAAAGTAAGAAATTCATGAGATGTATAGTCTACATATCAAAGTGTTGGATCCACAAAGTATGAACCCAAATTCTCGAAATTTTTCTCTACCCTAAATGTAAGTTACATTTTTTCTCCATATGCTCCTGTTACAGGCATTTTTCTATCATGATCATGACCTTTCACCTGTCTTAGAAGGATTCAATGTGGACGGAGATGTCTATCTACTATGAATCAGAATTATCTTGTCATTTTAGAAATCCTGGTGGGATTAGCATGGTCATTTTAGAAATCTTGGTGGGATTAGCACGTGGCAACTGGAAGGATCAATCTTCCTGTTGGCAGAGGCAGAATAATTAGTAGAAAGAGGGAAATAATGAAAATGTTCACATATAAATGTCTTCTAGAGACTTGCGGCAGAATGGGGAAGAGTCTTTAAAGACAGGAGGCTCCAAGGTACCAAAGGTGTAGAAATTGGCCACTGAGACCATGTTGTTCACAGCTATTTATAACTATTTCAACAGCACCATGGAGCATAGCTTTTTGTGGTACCCCACTGAATGTGTGACTTGGTAGTCATGGCAATGAAAGAATAATGCATTGATAGCTAGGTCACTCTAATGTTAACGAGCTTATTAAAATGCAGCAACTGAAAGTAAAATGGGGAAGATCATAAGAACACCACCTGGGATTCCACCCACCCTACACTCTCCCCTGTCCCATACATAGCTGAATGTAATATTTGGAGCTACTAGAGAATAAAAGAGAAGGTAGGTTAATTCAAAATATAACTCCAGAATAAACTGTCTTTGAGGTGATCACCCAAGATGGGGTAGGACTTCTTATTCACACACTTGTTTTTGGTGTTCTATATGCCTGAAAGTAAGCCTTCATCCATGTTCCAGTAAGTATGCCCAGTAAACTCACCAATTTATCATGTGGGGCTTGGATGGAATTGTTTCTTTGTCTGTCCTTTGCATCATGTATGGAGTGAATAGACATTTGGTAACACTTATTGGGAAAGGTAATGTAATATATATATTTAAAGAGTAGGAAAATGCCCCACCATCCCCAGAACCAATGTAAGATAAATTATATCACATTGCTTAGAAAATGGAACTCCAGATATAATCCAGGATTATTCAGATATGTACAGTTCAATCACACAAGCCCTTAAAATCAGAAGAATTCTGCTTGCAAGGGTCAATCAGGGAGTGAGAAGTTATGGTAGGGGAAGAGTCAGAGAACTATGATATTGCTGGGTTGGAAAATCTAAGAAAGAATGTGTGTAGTGTATGGGCTGTCCCCTGGAAGCTATAAATGTCAAGGAAATGAGTTTGAATCTAGGGCCTTCAGATTGCAATACAACCCAGAAACACCTTCATTTTACTCCACTGGACTTCATTTCAGACTTCTGACTTCTAGTGCTATCAGACAGTAAATTGTATCATTCAAGTCAGTCCCCTTGAGGGAGTCTTATAGAAGTAATAATAATCAAAAAATAACCCAACACAAAGTACTTAATGAAGAAGAATGGGTATAACTATGACACTGTATGCAAAAAGTAATGCTACCCAGGAATGAAATAGATTAACTGAATACTTTTATCCATAAGTGGTTTGAAGTTAGCCTGACAGTCAGGTTTCTGTGCCTGAGAACTATGGCCACAAAATAATAGGGTCTGTCCAAGTCTTTCAGTTGTGAAGAGCACAAAGCTGAACACGCCAACTCTCATCTTCACTTACAGTAGAGTTGATGGGGTATCCTAGACAGGGAGCAATGTTTGCAGCTGAATTTATCCTACTGACAAGGGTCCATGAGACTAGGAAGCTCTGTGGGTAGAGAGGTACATGGGGACTCTATCAATCTCTGTTGCATGACTCATGTATGAACTCTTTGTATGAACACTCCTTTTTTTCTGATCTTATCATGCATACCCTGTAGAATGATATTTCATGAACAAATCCTGGCCCTTTCTCAGCTTGGAATGTCTTAGGTCAGCTTCAACTTACTGAAGATAGTTGAACTCTCCCTGAATTAACACTAAAAGTCAGATACAACAGTTAGTATGGAACCGTGAAAGATACACATCCATTTCTATCCTTACTCTAAAGCCAGAACCACGTGGCCAAAGCTGCCAAGTTCTGCTGCTTGTTGAATTACATCTTGTTCAATTACATCTTCATCAGCTTTCTGTTTTTGATGGTTTTCTTCACTGCCTATGCTTAACTGTCCTGGAACTTGAACTATAGACCAGGCTGGCCTTGAACTCAGAGATTTGCTTTGCATCTGTCTCCTGAGTGCTGGGATTAAAGGCATGTACCGCCTAGCCTGGACCTAAGCTGTTCTTCATCTCCTTTTCACAAGTTGGAAGTTTAGTTAGTTGGGGTTTTGTCTGGAGGTCAACATTCCCTTTATTCCATTTAACATCAGGGTTTCCTTTTATCTGTTTATCTCTTTGAACCAAGGATTTAGCTCCATTCTACTTCCTTTTGCCCCCTTTCTCCTCAATATGTACATTTTGTTCTTTTATCTAATCAGCTTATAAATATTCATAAGAGTGAACACTAGTAACTATATAACAGTCTATACTGGACTATTTTAAGATTTCCTTTGTCAATGCAATTAATCCAAAACTCTTCACTTTAGCCTCATGCAGACATTTTGGATAAGGGCAAAAAGCAGACATATTCTTCGCCAAAATATCATAAGAATAGTCTCTAGGCCACATATTAACATTCATCTCTGAAACCTCTTGAGCCAGGCCACCACAGTTCAAATCAGCTTTATCACCACTGTCTTCCATGTTCCTACTAGGATGGCCCTTTAACCCCCACTTAAAGCATTCAACTACTTTTCTAATCCAAAGTCCCAGAGTCCACATTCCTCCAAACAAAAGCATGGTCAGGCCTATCAAAGCAATACTCCTGTCCTTCATATCAACTTCTGCCTTAGTGTTTCTATTGCTGTGAAGGGACACCATGATCATACGACCATGCCAATTCTTCTAAATGGAAACACTTAATTGGGGTTGGCTTACCGTTTCAGAGGTTTAGTTCATTATAGGCACAGTGAGAAGCGGCTGGCATGTAGGCAGACATGGTACAAGAAAGGAGCTGAGAATTCTACATCTTGATTTGCAGGCAGCAGTGAGAGAACTGACCTAAGCTTCTGAGACATCAAGGCCTGCCCCCACAGTGGTACATTTCCTCCAACAAGGCCATATCTCTTAATAGTGCCACTCACTATGGACCAAGTATTCAAACACATAAATCTATGGGGACCATTCAAACACATAAATCTATGGGGACCACTACACCATAGATGTAGTTGCAAGCAGAGACACAGAAAATTAGTGAATGAGAGATACCTTTGGTGGTCAGAAAGGGATGTCCGATTCCTGCTCCTGGGGTTACAGGTGATTATGATAAATCCTACATGGTTTCTGAGTACTAAACTCCTGTTCTCTGGAAGAGCAGCAAGCACTCTTAACACTGAGCCACCTCACCAACCCTGAGTAAGGGATGTTAAGGTGTCCACTCTAGCCAGCATATATCAGTTTATACATTCATAATGACAATAAAATCAAATAGAACATATAAGCTGTTTATTAGAGTGGAGTCAACCATATATGTTAACCATAGCAGACATATATGGCTATGCAAAGATGGCATATATGAATATATATTAATATGAATGTACATATATAAGACATATAACAGTCAAGAGTATATAGGTTGCACAAATTGGACTTGAGGAATCAAAGTTGTATAAACAGGAAAAGAGGAGTGAATCTGGAAGGAGTGGAGGGAGGGGTGAATATGATCAAAAAATTGAACAAAATTCTCAAAAAAACCAACAAATATCAGAAAAAGGACAACATATATAAACATTCATTTATACACACATATAATCATAAGGTAGATTGCTACTTTGTTAGCTATAACTATAGAGACACATGTAAATCATTTTGGCTTTGATTATGTACATTTTGTACTTGGTCAGAGCAGTTCAACATCTAATATTTATTTTTGACTTAGATTATTTACTAGTCTCTTACAGAATGTAGAAAAGTTCAATTATTCAATATTTTATTTTTTAGCAAAACTGAATAATTTGACAAATTATTTTTAAAACTAGTAAACTTATTTTGTATACCTATTGAGGTACCACACTGTGCTGCATTGTCTACACTAGCAGAAATAAAAATCAACAATAATGTATCATTGAATACGTGCAATGAATAATTACATAGAAACATGTGTAAACACAGTGATATGGATTATATATCTCCAATTGCACATAAGAATTCCAGAAAGTGAAAAGTTGAACAGTTCAGGTAAAGCTACCAATTTGTATTCAACAAGCCTTTGCCTCGGAGTATATTGGAGATGGTTACCATATCATCCTTCTCAATTGTTCTGTGTTCTCAGGGGCCTGCTACAAGGTTTTGATCCTACCCTAACAAGTATCATTTACAGTTTTTTTAGAGCATCACCCCTTATCATCAGTTAACTTCTTCAATGAGTATTCTCTCAAGGCATCCTTCTCCCCTGCCATTATCTCTGCATATTTACTTTATAACCTTACTAAGGAGTAGCACAAATCAATGTGTGTACCTAAACATGTATGTCTCATCAGGTCCTTGAACTGCTGGAACATTCTGCGTATTCATATGACCTTAACATAAGAAACATTAAAAAAATTGTTCACTTTTACACATGGGGGAAAATAATCACTGTGCCATAGTGAAGTTCAGATACTAGAGATAACAAAGTCATGCAGACACATAAAAAGACCTTATTCAGAAAATTAGCATATAAGGTTAGGAAGTTAAATCTCATGTACGACCTATCAGTTACATATGAAATGTATTTGCTTTGGTTATTAGATCACAATTTACTTAAAATATTTTAAAGAATTATGTGCAGGTCTAGTGTCTTTGTAGATACCAAAAGAAAAAAAAATCTACCACTAGGAACACATTACTGTTGTTATTCTCTGTAGTGCTTTGGCACAGAAAGTGAAGAAGTGGTTAGATTCTGTAAAATGCACTTTTCCCCTGTTGGCTGAACAGTGAGGTTAAGCTAAGGTTAGGGCAGAATAGCATATACAGCTTTCCTGTCCTTAGCCAGCAATTTATAAATTCTGGAATCACACTTTTATCCCTCACGGAGTCATGCTATCTTAACGACTCAACTATCATCCTTCAGTTCATTCTCAAGAATCCTCTAAAATTCACAAATTTCTCTTTCATGTAAATTCCCCGTCCCTTTCCTGATCAGGCACAATCACCATGCTGTGTTTAGTTCACTCTTTGAAGGAATCGTTTTGAAGTTGCTGGCATAAACAGAATTAAAAACTTATGAGTATTTGGATGGATTTATTATTTGACTAGTAAACAAAGAAGAAGAAGGGAGGAGGGAATTTTTAGCCTCTAAAATCTTTGCTCTTTCTATGCATTTATTAATAATTTCCTGGTTTGAAAACAAATGTAGGTGACAAAATATTTTTTTTCACTTTTTTGTTAGGCCTGTGAGTACTTCATAAAGTATATTTTTATCATATTCGTCTCCCTCCAAAACTACTCAGTTTGTGTTCTCTTTATATTTTATACCCATCAAGTTCCGTTTGTTATACTAATATACTCTAATGTGTGTAGCCATCAACTGGAACATGGCAAACCTACTATGGGCCTCACCATTATAGAAAACTGACACCACCTTGCTCCACAGTTATCTGTTACCAATAACTTCTCAGCTGGGGGTGGGATTTTGTGCCAACCCCTGCTTTCTATACTGAGGTTTTGTCTAGCTTAAGCTTTTGCTGACCTTATGCATGATGTCATGACCTCTCTGAGTTCATATGTGTAGCTTCCCTGTTGTTTCCAGAAAATGTTGTTTCCTTCCATTTTCTATTCCTTATTTCTCTTTATATTGTCCACCTCTGGCTCTTACCCTTTCTACTCTCTCTTCCTCAAGGATCCCTGAACTTTTGGAGGAAGGAGTGTAATACAGATGTCCAATTTGTGGTCAAGCACTACATAGTCTCTCATTCTCTCCACTTTGATGGATATATGGGGTATTTACTGCGAAAAGAAGCTGCTTTTACAATAGATATGACTTTAAAAAACTTTAAAAGATTGTCTATAGTTAAAAAAAATAAAAGTCAAGAAGATGATGGAGTCATGAAGAGCCCTGAACCCAAATGATCCTTAGTTCCATTTATCCAAAGTGAATCCTTTAGGATTGCCAGACTGTAACAGGTGGCTACTTTTAAGTACAGATGCTAAATGTCATACCTGCAGATGGTTCATCAGTAGAACATGTAAAAAACATCTTAATTATATATTATGAAGCCTTTTCATAAAAAATTAAAAGATAGCATTCATTATGCTTGTTTGAGTTAGATTGCTGAGTGCAGATGCTCATATGAGTTAGCTGGTGCTTTAATCAAAACAAGTATCAGTGGATCAATTTAATGATATGAGAAGTTCTGACTGCAAGTTGGGAAGTTTCTGGTGATGTAAATTTCTTGCAGTTTCCTGATTTATGCATCAAAAGCAGTAGGCTCTCCTCTGCTAGCCTCTCACAGGTGCCTGAGTACAGAAAGAGACACTCAGCTGGTTATCCTCAGTAGCATCCCATCTTGCAGTGTTCCTGCAGGGAGATCATAGCACCACACCTGAAAACTAAAGCTGGAATGTTTAATTCCACACATGGACTTTACGAACGTGATGATCATGCAGCCCGACATGAAATAACAGAGGTGATTCATGCATGCACACATATTATGGTTGAATTTTCCTTTTGTTTTACCATGATTGGCCAGTTTCTACACACAGGCTTGCTTGCCCTGATGAACCTATTACCAAATATCAAATCCAAAGACAGAGAATTAATTCACTTTAGTGGTTTTTTTTCTTTCTTCAAAGTGTGTCTGACTGATTTCTTTAAGGCAACTCTCCCAATATTTTAAGTCCCAGAAAATCCTGGTGGATTATGTTTGGCTTCAGGTGATACCAGTGTTGTGTTTATTAAATGAATTTTCTCATTGTCTGAGAGAGTGATATCTCACTTCATCTTCATAACAAATTGAAGTTTAAAGATTACCCAGTGTACAAAACCACATCCCCTAGATTTGCTGCCATACCTAAAGAAGAATGAGACAATAGTGAGCATCATGGTGGTATTTGGTTGTCTGTTACACCTTTAAGTGTCTTTTAGAAAACTAAAAGTTCCTTATAAAATACTAAGCATATTGTGATTGGTTTTGGCACAAAAGCCAATTCATGGGACCTCCTGTTGATTCCAAGTAAGCTGATTTGCTAGCCCTGTATCTAGGAATTTCTACAAGGAGCATTCTCTCTCTTTTTTTTGCCCTTCTATTTTCAATTTAAAAGAAAAAAAACACTATCTTCAATTATGATAATAAAATTATATAACATAATGGCATTTAAAACTAAAACAGCAGGAACTAAGCATGGAAAGGAGCCACGCTCCAAACTGTATTCCCACCTTCTTGCAATCCCATTGTAAACCACTTCTTGTTATCTATCTTGTAACTTTCTGTGCAAAAACACATGCATATATTTACATTTCTACATATATATGTATGTATACACATATATAATTATACATAACTATATATATATATATATATAATTTATACTTCTTTCCTTTACTTATACAGCACTGTTTGTTACCAAGAGAAATGACTGCCAAAATGTAAATTTGTTGTTTTTTTTTTATTCTTATTTGGCAAGAGGAATATCAGAATGTCACCTTAGAGGCATGAATAGATAATCACCATGAAATTCCATGGAGTAGGCAGATTGTGTAAGGAAATGGGACAAAATGAGACATCTCAACGTTGGAGCTGTCCCACCATGTAGCATGAATCTTAAAGAGTTCTTATTAATAAAATCAAACCTCAGCCAGGTATTGGGGTGAACACTGGAAGGTCAGAGAGACAGAATAAGCCACAGCTATCTCACCTCGCCGGATCCTCAGCTGGTCTTGTTTCCTCAGACTGGAGGCCTCTGAGTCCTAATCCAGAATGACTCTCAGCTGAACTGCTGCTAGAAGCCTGAATGCTTAACCAGGCACAAATGCTTAACCAGGCACAAATGCCTCTCCAGGGCAAATGCCTCTCCAGGGCAAATGCCTCTCCAGGGCAAATGCCTCTAGTTTCTGGTCCTCACACCTTATATACCTTTCTGCTTTCTACTGATTGCTTTCTGAGATTAAAGGCGTGGGTTGCCATTCTTGGGTGTATCCTTGAACACATGAATTTCTGCCTCCGGAATGCCAGGATTAAAGGCGTATGCTACCACTGCCTAACCTCTATGTTTAATATTGTGGCTGTCCTGTTCTCTGACCCCAGATAAGTTTATTAGCATACACAATATTTTGGGGAACACAATACCACCACACCACCACATTAGTATCATGGAAGAACACTGTCTGTGAGGTTGAGCACTTTGGAACCTAAACCAGCACACTTTTATAGGGTACAGCTTATAACAAAGGATTTGTAAATGTAAAACAAATAAATGAGGCAATACTAAGAGCAACATGGCTGCTTCTCACAGCTCAGGAAGAGTGACTAGTGTCGATGGACCACTCTTGGGGCTGTGGGAAGCACCTTACAAAGCCACATGCATGTTTTCCACGGACAAGCTTTCTCTGTCACTCCCTGGTTGTCCAGTCCGACAGTAGAATAGTGGTGAAGAAATCAACTCCTGCTGTCATTTGCTTGGAGGATTAGCAATCCAAGTTAGATTTTGGACCTAGTGAGCCCAAGCATCACGAGGACTTTAAGTTGGTGATGAATGCAGAGGCACAAAAGTACCACAGAAGGAAATCTTGGGCTTCATGGTCACAGGTTATGGCCAAGATTGTACAGTTAATTGGTGAAAGGAAAATTCCATCCATACCTTTCTCTTAGGGTAACTCATAAAGGGAACTTGATGAATTTTCATCAAAATGAGAAAAAAATGTGTTTCAGGTAATTCTTACTTGCTAAGAGACTGGTGGAAATGTCAAAAGAGACCCATGTCATTAAAAGTAGTGTGCTGGGGAGAAAGTAGATGACAGCATTTTAAACATGAGCCTCAAACAATCTGTCAAGTGTGACTTCTTGGGAGAAAGCCAGCACCTTCTTCCAGGGCAACTCTGTTTTGCTCTACTCTTAGAAAAAGTATTTATTCATTTTGACCTGTTGTTAATTACCTTTGAGGATTTTATAGACTATGGTTGATTTCAAAATTAAAAGTTCTGTCCATGTTTGAGTAGCAAAAGTTTATTGTCATATGCTTAGAAAATTGCAGAATATATTTCTCACACCAAATACCTCTAATATTTTCTCCTACCAGCACACACATATTTGTATGTGCCGAAACCCAATGGTTGCATACAAATTATGAAGATTTTGTTGTTGCTTTTGAGACAAGGTTTCACTATGTAGCTTTGACTTGCCTAGAACAAACTATGTAAACCAGGCTTGCCTCAAACTCATAGAGATCTACCCACCTTTACCTTCATAGTGTTGGGAACTAAAGAGTTCATCACCAGACCTGGCCAAGATCTTTTTTTTGTTGTCTTTTTATTGAAGATAGCTTTTTTCCTCCCACATACTATAGTCTAATTATTGTTTCTCTCTCTCTCTACTCCTCCCAGTTCTTCTCTACCTCCTCTCCCAGTCCAGGTCCACCCCATTTCTGTCTCTCATTAGAAAACATACAGACTTCAAAAGGATAATAATGAAATAAAATATAATAAGATAAAACAAAATTGAATATATTGGAATAGGATAAAACAAACAGGAAGAAAGAGCCCAAGAAACAGTTATAGATGCAGAGATCCACTCATTGACACACCCAGGAATCCCATAAAAACACTAAACTAGTACCCATAATATATACACAAAGGACCTTTAGGGTAAATGTGTGTGTGTGTTTGTGTGTGTAAAAAAAATAAAAATTAAAGTAATAAGATGAAATTTTTAAAAAATTAAAAAGTAGTTACACAACATTATGAGACAAACAACCTCCCATGATGCCATTAAGTGCACTTTCCATTGACCATTTGCTCTTGGGCATGCTTCCTACCCCTAATAGTAGTTTATTTCCTAAGTGAGACTCCCTTGGAAAAAACTCGGTTTTCATTTGCAAGAGGATAGTAATTATAGATAGCTTCTGGGCTAGGGATGGGGGCATGGCATGTATCCACTTCTTCTCTCAGCTCTAGGACACTATACGGTGCAAACATATGCAGGTCCTGTGGATACTGCCTCAGTCTCTGTGAATTCATTTTTGTGTGGATCCTGTTGATTTAGAGCGCCTCGTTTTCTTGGTGTCTTCCATTCCCTCTGGCTCTTACACTTTTTCTGCCTCCGATTCCACAGTGTTCCCTCAGCCCTGAGGAGAGACATTTGATGGATATATCCTACGTAGGGCTGAATGTTTTAAGATCTTTCATTCTCTGCCTAAGATCTGGCTATGAGTCTCTATTTGTTCTCATCTGCTGCAGAAGGAAGCTTCACTTATGATGGTTGAGCAAGCTGGCCAAGATTCTTAATTAATTGTCATTTAGGTTGTTTTTCAGTTCTTTTGAATACAAATAATACTTTAGTGGCCATTTTGTGTTACTATAATCCACAGATCAAATTTCTAACAGTCACATCCTTGGTCAAAGTGGTGATACAATTTCAATGTGATAATTGTACCAAAAAGCACTCCAAATCTTTGTATACATCTATATTCCCATGAGTAAGGTATTAGAGTTCATAACTTGCAGATAAGATTTCTGTGTTCTTGAAACTTAAGTTGGAAGTTACTAACCTTCAAACACACTTTGGGCACTGCAGAGATGGCTCAGTAGTTAAGAATAGCTCCTCCTCTTGCAGAGGACTCAAGTACAGTTCCAAGAACCTATAATAGGTGGTTCAGAACTATGTGTAGTCCAATATCCAGGGTTCTGACACCTTCTTCTTGCCTACATAGATAACTTCATGCATTTGCATATATTCTCATATAGGGACACACACACATACACATAAATAAAAATAAATAATTAAAAAATACATTCCATTCTCACTCCTCCAAAGCATTTGATGTAAGTCAACTCTTTACTGATTCTGAAGAAATTAAGGGGAAATTTTGATCCTTGGGCCCTTACCTCTGAGAGATAAAATTGGCCAGCAGCATTTTTTCTTTATAAACGCTAAGTGCTTTTTTTCTTCTTTATAAAAGCAGATACCCATTTCCCTTTGAGTATCTCACATTCATAGTTTTGCCAGCACAAATGTCAAGGAGGTGTAGAGAACACCCCGCTGACTCACAACCCTCTTTGAGAGAATCACCTCCGAGCAGCAAAAGCTGCTGGCTCCATTTCTGTGGCTCCCTGTTTCGATTAACACATCCACACACAGATGTTATTCACACCTTCTCATTTATCGCACCTCCCGTTAATTCATTTACTTATCACACAGCCCTGAGACATTGGAATCATCAGAAACCATGTTTCCTGGAGTTCCATAATCACACAGAGAGGATAATTTCTGAATATTTGCCCAGACAAAATATTTGTTCTTCATATCCTTTAGCCCAAGTAACTACTCTTGTTTCAAAGTCCATACACATTGGGAGACTCTGAGCATAGTCTGTGTTTTAGTCACTTGTTTTCTTTACTGCCTGGACTCCTACCCTAGCAAGTAATGACAATCAGAAGAATAGCTTCCATTTCTGTCAAACAACAGGGAAGGAAGTTTGAGAAATGCCAACTGTGCATGCTGATTAAAGGTGAATCTGTTGTAAAAGAACTTTCCATCACTCATCATTGACTAATTTTTATCATCCTTGTAGTAATGTTAAGCTTCTGCCCACATTAAAAAAAATTTCTAGAGTCTGACCATAAGTGTTCAAATTTCTTATTCATTCTTACTGCATCTGGGAGCCTGGATGGCTACTTTAAAAAAGATTGTGTGTGTGTGTGTGTGTGTGTGTTTACATGTATGTACATACCACAGTGCACATGTGAAGGTCAAAACTTGTGGGACTTGCTTCTCTCTGCACACTATGTGGGTTCTGGGGTTCAACTAAGGTCACTGGGTTAGGCAACAAGTGCTTTTAGCCTCTGAACCATCTTCCCAGCTACAGGTACTTGTTTTTGGACAGAGAACTTTTGCAGTATTGGTGATATTGACTGAAAAGACAATTCCGGTTCATATGGAAATTACACTGTGAATACAAACATAAAATTAATGATTAATAGTTATCATCCTTCACAGAGATAAAAGTACAAAGGAAAGAAGACTGGATGAGGTGATAAGATGGAGGCAATTAGAGTGCCTGGTGGGCACCTTTGAAAACATCTCTACTCTGATACCAAAGTGATGAAGTATGCACATATCTTTCATCATGAAGATGAAACAGCTCTACAAAGGGAAACAATAAAGGATTGGTATATTGAAATTTCAACCACCACTACAATAACAAAACCTCACCCTTTGACCAGTGCAACTACAGCATAGTGAAGACGAAGAAAGGAATATGACAAAATAGTAGGTCAGAGAGATGGGACCATGAATATAAACCATGGTAAAGAGGATGGATATTTATACTAATTATCTAGAGTATAGGCTTATGGAGATATTATTATCTCCATGGAGTACTAGGTGGAAACCTCCATTCTCCCTTGCCCTAGCATATTTTTATCTGACATTCCCTGTGATTGCTGTGCAAAGGTGTCTGTCTTTGCAGTTGATCTGACCTATTTATGCTGATCATACAGGCTTAGCTAAGTGATATTTTAGTTCCAATTTTAGGAATTTTATTTTGGAACTTTATCTATCAAATCTGTATGTTCCAAGCATGACTTTGTAGAGAACAATATCACATGATTCTGTAAAGTATTGAAAATTGGGGATATATCTCTCCCTTTTTTTTCCTTGAAGTGTGAGGAGAAGAGTAAAATGGAGAAGGTTCTCAGAGGAAAAGTTGACCTAGGAAGTCATTGTGGAATCAATTGGGAATAATAATAACTAAATAACAAGGTCAGTAAATCCTGTATGATCTTTTAAGTCAAACGATTTTGGTCTTCTATTGTTTTGAACCCTAAGATAACAGATTAATATATCTGAGGTACAGATATACCTAAGCATTTACCTAAGACTCTCAGCTGTAGACATGTCAAATCTACTTGCTTACTGCATGTGTTGTGGTCACCAGTCTAGGTAGATACCTAGATAAGGTAGAGACCCCCATGGCATCAATTTAATGAAAATGGTAATCTTAATGTACAAGAAAAGATGATGGTTTCTAAATGATATTAGACAACAGAGTATCAATAACCAAACTTTTCAACTCAAGATCTTTCCCTCAAGTTAGGAACCAAGATTTTGAAAAATCTATGACATTGCCGAAATAATTTTTTGTTCCTCATAACTACAGGGCTGATTCTTCTGAAAGCCAAGGTCACTGAGTCATTCCAAGGGTTAATGATTTACAACTCCAACTGAATGTAGAACATTGTCAGACCTTTTTGGTGAAAGATGAGATCTGCTTTTGTTTTGAAAGTTATAACCTCATAATTGTAATCAGAATTCCTCAGAAGACCCAGAGGACCTCTGAAATGCTTTCACCACGGGGCTGCCTTGCTTGAGAAAGTCATGACCCTCCTTTCATTACAGTTCACTTGGTAACAAAGAATTTCATTCAAAATTGGCTACAGAGTAAAAAACAGAGTCACAAAGATGTCCAGAATAAAATGAAGTATTTTACTAATTTTTATTATTAAAAATAATGGAAGATGGATGCTATACTTGTTTACTGATGCAAGAAGAATATGATTTGAATTAGGTTCAATTAACTATAGTATGTAAATTTATAAGGTGTTCACCATTAAATATGACCATTTACATATTTGATTTCCTTTCAACAAATGACTAGATTGGACAATGAAGGCTCAACTTATGGTTGACCTAAGTAAATAATGTGAGCCCAGGTAAAATTTTTCAGAATAATAATACAGAGAAAAATACATATCTGCTTGGAAAAAGAGAGTATTATGCTTGTGGTTTCCCATGATTCCTTTGCCATGCTATATGGCAGTTTCCAGAGGGTCCATCTTTACTTAGCCTTTAGAAAAAAAATGACACAAGAATAGTAATATGTAAAAAAATTTAAATATCAGGGCACAGTAGCTCTTGACTTTAATCCTAGCATTCAGTAGGCACAGGCAGGCAGATCTCTCTGATTTTAAGACTATGCTGGTCTACGTAGAAAATTTCCAGGCCAGCCAGGAGTTGCACAGTGAGACCATGTCTCAAAAACGTCATTTAAATTTTGTTCCTGTTGGACAGGATTATTGGTAAGAATGTGTGTGTGTAGATAAAATAGGGCAGATTTTCTCTCTGGAGGTGACAGCAGGAATGATATGAAGTGGGGGTAACAGCAATTAAGTGTTAGAAAGGAGAGAGATCCTTAATCAGCGTTATAGGGACATTTTGAAGGGTGATTATAGTGCTTGAAAACTGATATAATTACATTGTGATGACTATTCTTGGTTGTTGACCTCACTATATCTGGAATGAACTACAATCCAGAAATGGAGGGCACACTTGTGATCCGGATCTTGAGGCAAGAAGACAACATGCCTTTGATCTGGATCCTGAGGCTGCAAGAAACATGCCTTTAATCCTGACCTTGAGGCTGGTAGGCACACCTTTAATCTGGGGGACACCTTCTGCTGGAAGTATATGTAAGGACAAGGGAAGAAGGAAGGGTTTGTTCAAAACCTGCTTGCCCTCAGCTTGTCAGTACACTCATTCTTTTACTGGCATTGGAGCATGCTTCTTTGTGATCCCAGCATATACAGAAGACCAGATAAGATCCATTCACAACTAGTCATTGTTGGACTGCAGCCTGTAAGTCATTCATATACACACACACACACACACACACACACACACACACACACACACACACACAAACACACAAAAGCACACACGAGAGAGAGAGAGAGAGAGAGAGAGACATTCATTCCCTAAGTTCTGTGCCACTACAGAACCCTGACTTTCACAGACATTTTTAAGAAAAGCATTAATGATTCCCTCGGACTTCACCAGCCACATGGAATTTGGTAGAGTAAACTGCAGATTATCACCTCTCCTTCCTCTCCCATTCAACCCCCATGTCTCAGCCCAGCTCTGTACCAGACCACCTGCTGTGGCCTCCCCTCCTGTCTGCCCCTGTGGATCAGCAGATCTTCTCCAACACTCTTCTCCCAGACTCATGTCATTATCCCAGCCACCAATCCCAGCAGGCACCCTCCCCACCCCACACACCCAGTCCTAGCCAAGTCTGTACATGAAGAAAATAGGCCAGTGACACAGGTAAATTAATTCCGGATCTTAACTCTCCCTCCTCTCTAAATCCAATCTCCTTCTCATCCCCAGCTCTGTAGCAGACTACCTGCTGTGGCCTTTCACTTTCTGTATCTATTCCCAGGAGACTAAGCAAAACTTAGTGGAACATTTTCTGCCTTCTGTGGACTCCCTAAGCACCTCCTCCTTCTAGCCCATCACCATTCCTAAGTGTCAGTTTCCAGTACCTCAAAACATTTTACCAAGAACCTCAGATGGTCAAAACCGGCAGAACCACAGAGCATTTCCTACCTGGCAACACACAGCCACCACAAAACATGAACTGTAACACCTATCCAACAGAAATAAAACCAGGTATCAATACCTAAAATTACAACCAGGTATCAACACCTAAAATTACAATTATTCCAAACCCAGATGCCTAGACACCAGCATAAAAACACTGACAGTAACAATAACCAGGGCAGAATTCCTCGCTCAGCCATCATTAGAGAAATTTCTTGATGGAGATTGAAACAAAAATAGAGGCCCACAGCCAGACAATGTTCAGAGAGTGAGAGACCATGGAATACTCCTCCTTAAATGGGATCCCTCCCTTCTGGGCTCAGGGAACTCCAAACAAGTGGAGGTGGAAAGAATGTTAGAGCCAGAGGGGATGGAGAACACTAAGGAATTCAGGGCTTCTAAGCACAACATGACCAATGATTATATGAACTTATATGATACTGAGGCAGCATGCACAGGGCCTGCACAGGTCTGCACCAGATGGAATCCTAGAGCTGAGAGAAGTGGACAAACACACAATCATCCCTAACCCAGAAGCAATCTCCAACTGATACTCACTTGCAAATGCAAATGTTGGTTTTCTCCAAGGCAGTCTCTTAAACAAACTACTTTTAATGGTAGTCTGCATGCCCAACACTAAATGGCCAACAGAAAGTGAACTCAACAGCATCATTGAACGTTCTTTGTATCATAATGTGATGTCATGGCTTCTCTTTCTTTCCTTCTATTTATTTATTTATCCCCATGGCTCCATTGGATTTGTGTGGGGGAGGTGCTTTTTGTTTTGTTTTTTATTTTTTATTTTATTTTTTTGTTGTTTCTGAGACAGAGTTTCATTGTGTAGCCCGAGCTGTCCTAGAATTCTCTCTGTAGACCAGGCTGGCTTAGTTCCTCCCAAATTCTGGGAATAAAGGTGTGAGCCACCACATACAGCTCTGGATTTGTGTTTAAATGGGATTCCTGGGGGTGTGAAGGAGTGGGTCTCTGCATCAATATCTGTTTCTTGTGCCTTTTCTTGGGCTTTTTTTCTTTTATTGTTTGTTTTGCCCTATTCTGCTATATTCATTTTTGGTTTTAGCTTATTATATTATATGTTAGTTTATTATTATCCCTTAGATACTTGTTTCTTTTCTAAGGAAAGAGAGAAAAGACTGTGGATCCAGATGGGAGATGGCGAAGAGCTGGAAGGGGTGAAGGGAGGAGAATACATAATCAGTATATATTGAATGGGAAAAAAAAATCTATTTTCAATAAAAGAAAAAAATGAGGAGGATAGTAAACCGAGCATTGGATAGTGCCTACACTAAAGTGTATGGATTATTGATTAGTACAAATTCACATTTTGAAAAAGTTTCTTTCAGTGGAAGATATTTTTATCCAAGGTGATAGACATAGGTCTTATTCTATCTTTATGCATATGGACATCTTGTTTTTCCTGTACTATTTGCTGAAAATAATACCATTTTTAAAATATTTGTTTTTGACATTTTTGTCAAACATTAAATTTACAGTTACCCATAAAAACAAAATAAGAAATAATTTGATTGGCAGAAACTTGTGCATGTAGTTAAAACATCGGAGAGCATTAAAAAAATGAAAGTAAGTACAGCATGTGAAAGCTTCTCAGGTTATATCAGTCATCTGATTCTGCAACCCAAATAAATCCACAGCTCTAATTATTGTTTATTGTTCTCAATCAATTATCCTTAATCAAGGTTACCATGTAAATCAACAATGGCTGAAATGGTATTCATTTTCTCACTCCCACTTGACCATGTGATGGTCTTGCCATCCCAAGACTCTTGTTCCAGAGCTTCTGAATAAGATATGAGGCTCTGCCCACTCCACTAAAGGATTGTCAGGTGAGGCACTCTTCATTATAACAAAGAACATATTCATTGTTGAAAACGGGAAGACTGTAGAAGCATAAAAGCCTATTGTTTTAGAGAAAAAAAGTCAGACTGAGGATTTTGTTACAAATCAGCATAGGTGTGTTTAAGAAATAAGAATTAATTTGCATTGCACATGTTCTGGGAAAACTACCCCCTCTTAGGGATGCCTCTAGGTACTAGAGAATAAACAAGAAGAAATGCTAATATTGGCCTCCCTCATAAGCAGTAACATTCCTGACAGTTATGTACAAGAACTCTATACCATCAGATCTGTAATATCTTATATATAGCAACTCTGATATGTCAAGTGGGTTTGTTCAAATACATTTTAGAATTTTTTCTTTGATCACTATACTAAACTCTGATCCCAGCATTTGGTTTTTCACTGATAGGCTGCTGTGATCATATAATCACTCAGTAAAAGATATTGACTGTAACATTTGATAAATATTTGCTGAAAGAAATATGCTCTTTCCTTCCTTAACCCAGAAATCAGAGAGAATTTTCAATTTTTATATCCTATATTATAGGGGTATTTTATTTGTACTGAAATGTGATTTTATTTGTATGTTAATAAATAAAGTTGCCTAGGGGTCAGAGCTATTAGCAAGTCATAGGGAAAGCTGGTTGTGGTGGTGCATGCCGGTAAGATTTGCTGACGGAAGCGCCCGCCTTTAATCCCAGCACTTGGTAGGCAGAGCTAGGTAGATCTCTGTGTGTTCAAGGATACAGCCAGCATTGGAGAGACACGCTCCAATGTGTGTCTGGAGGTCTGTACAGACAAGCAGTGATGAGGCAGTCATGTGGTTGGGTTTACAACCAATGAGAAGGCAGAACAGGAAGGCTATATAAAGACAAACAGACAGGAAGTAGCCCCTTTTTCGGAGAGGTCTCTTGGCGGAAGAGGTTAGCTGGCAACAGGCAGGTAAGGCTCTTAGCTCTGACCTCTTGGGCTTTTATCTTTACATTGGCTCTGTGTTTCTTATTTAATAAGACGATTGGCTACATCTACACTATATAGATTTGAAAAATAAAATTTCTGCATGAGGAGAAGCAGAGGAGGCAAAAGGGAGTTTCATACCTCATATGTGAAGTTCAGGGTAAGTGCATAGAGACCTGGGAGCGAGCCCTGGAGGACATTGATGATTGGTCAGAGTTGGTTGAGGCCAAGATAGGTTAAGGATGTCTTTATAAACTGCAAGGGATCAAAGCTAAGAAGTCAAACCTGCTGCCCAAATCCAAGGAGAAAACATAAGTGGGATTAGACAAGTCATTGGAAGTGGAAGGGAAAGTGAGATTTACAAATAAAACATTGTGAATATCTGTGATGTGCTTGGTGTCTGCAGGAATTTAAATTGAATGCTTTGTAATTTAATGGGAGAAATACACACATATATGGATCATTATAACAAAAATCATTGTAGAAAATGGGAAATAGCATTATAGAGACAAAGTAGGCAGTTGGAGTAGAGGAAATAATGTTTTCTGAAATAATAAAACTCAAGCTGAGGCTGTAATAATGCATAGCTTTTAGAAAATTAATAGATTTGAGAATACTCTTGGAAGAAAAGTTAAAATATCCAAAAGAATTAAGACACAGCAAGATAATGCTTAGAGTAACTGGCAAGTGATGCCACTAGATTGAGGTACAGAGGACACAGATAATATGGCAAGAGAAGAAGGTGCTTCCTTAGGTGAAGACAGTAGGTAATAACTTTCTGGAATTATAAGAACAAAAAATCTGTATAGACTTTCAGTAAGTCATTTCCCTTGAAATGGGATTCCCTACATCTCCATTCATACCTTGTTACTTACCACTTAATATTATTTTGGTTTTTACTTTTGTTTTCTTGTGCTTTATAGTTTTCAAATTTTAAAACAGATTTTGTTACCATGAAGAGCATTGGTTTTGGGACCCAGAGAATTTGTTCAAAGCACTTGTTGTTCTTCCAGCGAACACAGGTTTGATTCTCAGCATCCACATGGCAGCTCAGAATCTTTTGTAGTTCCAGTTCCAGGGGATCCATTACCCTATTCTGGTCTCTGTGGGTACCAGTAATACACATGATACACAGACATGCATGCAGATAGAATATTATACATATAAAATTTAAAAAGGGAAAAAGAACAGCGGGCTTTGTTGTAACACACACACACACACACACATCAATTGCTCTTTGCTTATATTCTTTCTCTGCTCTGCTCCCTCTCCCCTCCTCCCCATTCCTGCTATGCTTCTTCTACTCCCTGAACAGTCTTTCTTCTTTTCTGTTGTGCATATGCACATTTAAATATAGATTTTTCATATGACAGAAAACTGCATTATAATTCTTATCCCCTGTGTTTATATTCTCTCCCGTATTTCACCCCTCACTTTAGGTTCCTCCCTTCTTCCACATAGTTAGCCCCCTTCTTTCCATTATAAATGTCTATATGTAAACCTAGATTCTTCATATTAAACAAGGAGGTCAAAGTTGGAGGGAAAGTGCTAATTATTTATCAATATTTATCTTTCTGAGCATGGCTTATCTTGTTTAACACGATTGTTTCCTATTCAACCATTTTCCTGCAAATGACATGATTTCATTCTTCTTTGTGGCTGAATAAACTCCACTGTGCCTGTGGATCACACATTTCCTTTATCAACTTGTCTGCTGATGGGTATGTGGGCTGCTTCAACATCTTGGCTTCATTATGTTCATTATGAATAGTGTCACAATAAAAGTATATGGCCGGGCGTTGGTGGCGCACGCCTTTAATCCCAGCACTCGGGAGGCAGAGCCAGGTGGATCTCTGTGAGTTCGAGGCCAGCCTGGGCTTCCAAGTGAGCTCCAGGAGAGGCGCAAAGCTACACAGAGAAACCTTGTCTCGAAAAACCAAAAAAAAAAAAAGTTGTGCAGGTATATTTATGGTGGGTTAACTTAGATCCCAGCAGTAATGTAATGACTGGGTCCAGTGGCAGTTTTATTTTTAGTTAGTTGGGGTAGTTCTATACTGATTTCTATTATAGAGTTTTCTAATTGATGAGTTTGAAAGGAAAAACGACCTACTTTTTAAAAGTTAATTCTAGAGTTTACCAGCCTTACACCAAATGGCCTTACAGTTCACTCATCTGTCAAGTAGTTAGCTTATAGGAATAGCCTTAATGACCATTGGGAGACCAGATTGTTCAGCTGCACCAATGACTGGAAATGGCTGTCTCCTTAATTTATGCAGGAAGGAGCATCAACTTCTCCATTTTACTCCCTCTTTTGAAACCACATTCTGTCATGTGATTTTCTATGACAAAGTTAAAGTTTTATTTCCTAGTTAATTTGTTCAGGCAAGATAGGGCAGAAAATAATAGTACTCATTGATGTCATAAAAACATTAGTAAGCTTCCTTTTAGATCTATTTTTGATAACTGTGAAGGGACCTTTCCAAGTAAAAGTTCTGTCAAGAACAATTAATGACTTCCATGTGAGGTGAGGGGACTCAAGAAGGATGACAGTGTATGAGGAAAGGAGTAAAGAGGAGATTTAATATGTAGAAAAAAAATAAGACTCAGCCAATAAGCCCATAAAATCGGAGGTGTGAGTCCAAGAAATCCCCAAAATGGCTTATTTAAGAAGCAGTAAATGAGTTCCCAAGAGTGAAAAGAAAATGGTTCTGAAATATTCTAAGTAGTGAGAAGAACAGCAGAGTAAGTACAAAATGAGACAAAAACATCTTTTAATTAACACATATAAAAATGTCATCTCCGTTAGGAGGTGAAGCCTTATAGAACAAGAGTGGGGAGGTGCCTCTGAATCAGGGAGGTGATGTCAAACTTTCAACACAATTGTTAAACAAGAGAATTTAAGCCAGTAAGTAAATGCAACAGTTAATAACTTACTGGTGGCATTATAGCTTTAATTCATGATTTAAAAGGTAAATTGACCCCAAACACGGATTACAATAGAAAATAAACTCAACTAGACTAAAATTAAGATATTTTGTCTATTCCATAGAAGCTGTAAGGAAAGTGAGAAGAAACATCCTACTCTGAAAAAAACATACTTGTAGCCCTGTAGCTTAAGGATGTGTTGTGAAATATATATGAGACATCTACCATCAAGGACAATATATACTTAACCAAACAGAATAAAATGTGGACATGTGTCTCATTCTTGTTGCCATTTCAAAATATCACAAGATGGGTAATTTATAAAGATGCAAAATGCATTTTTCACAGTTTTAGAGGCTGGGAAACTCAGTATCGGAGTAGTGATGTTTCAGGAGGGTCCCACACTGGACAAGCAAATAGAGGACCAAGAGAACAAGAGACTGAATTTTCATCTTCACACAATCACATCCTTTGAGCATGAGCAATAATCCATTCATGAATATGGAGCCCTCATAAACTAAACACAACCCCTTATGGTCCAACTTTACTTTATTTTATTTTTATTAATTTATTTATTTATTTAATATACCAACCACAGTTTCCCCTCCTTCGTCTCCTCCCATTCCCTTCCCGCACCCATCCCTCCCATCCATTCCTCAGAAAGGAGTAAGGCTTCTCATGGGAGTCAACGAAGTATGGCATATCAAATTGAGGTAGGCTACTCCAACTTTCAAGTGTCATTGGAGAATGAGTGCCCAGCACATACTTAATGATGGGGATATATTCAAACCACAACAGCATGCAGATAGAGAACAATACAGAAACAAAACAAAACATACAACAAGAATAGGATACATGACCTATGACCTAGATAGTCCATTCAAAGATCTCATCATTTACATCAAACAATACCAAAAGATCAATTTGGATATTTTATATTATGATTTCTATAATTATATATGTGTATGTAATACACATACATACACACACATGCACACACACACACACACACACACACACACACACACACCAGAATTAACACTTAGTCAGGCTGAATATACTTTAATAAAACAATGATACGGCATGATAAGATACATCAAGACTCATGTATTGAGGGCTTTGGCCCCAGGTTATGGTGCTATTGAAAGGTAGCTAACTTATGGAGGTTATAACTTTATCAGTGTATTTGTGGAATGGCACACTCAGGAAGATTATGTCTTTTCAGCCTTGATCACTTCCTGCCACCATGAAGCAAGCAGTTTCTCTCTGCCATGTCCTTCTGCCATGATAGTTCTACCTTGCCACAGACCTGAAAGCAACAGAGCCCACATACTGTGGCCTGAAATCTCTAAATTCATGAGCCAGAACAAACCTTTCCTTCTCTGAGTTGTTTATCACAGGCATTTTGGCATAGTGATGAATAGTTGCTAATATGCATCATCTGTCAGTCAGGCTTCATCGTATCAACCTGAATACACATGCATTGGTGGTATTAAACAAGAGTGACCACAGCTAGACAATACCCACATTAGTAAAACCCATGCAACATGAAATAGTATATTGTTAAGATAAAAATCCTGGAGGTAAAGTTATGAGAGAAATATGAAGAATCAATGGAGTGGCAACATGAAGAAGGGGAGGGTTTGGACAAGGCACTGATTGCTGAGAGATAGAGCAGCATTTTTATTAAATACCATAATGGGTGCAGAGACTCACAGAAATATCTTTCTTTTTATTTTTAGAGGTGCTGAGGATCAAGCCCAAGGCCTGACACATTAGTCAAATCCCCAGCCCTGGTGTTGTTTTATTTTTCTAAATTGTTTTTATATATTTCATATACTCTTCATCATGTATTTCATAAGTTTTAGAAAATTGTCAAATAAATATAAATAGGATGCTAGCAGAGAGTTACTGCTTTGAAACATGCTTGAAATTATTAAAAGGAACTGTTATAAGAGAAGTCACAGTAAATGATACTTCTGAGCTTTGCAATCTGACAAATTAGCTCTTGCTACAAAGCAGAAATGTAAATGTAGCATTTTTTCCCTGGTAGAGCTGAGTTGGCAAGCCAGATCATGAAGACGCCTTGGAGCTCGGAAACAAAGCTGTAACTGAACTGAACTCCAGAGTATTAAGCACCACAAAATCAGAACAACTGTGCACCTAACACCAGAGCAGACTCAAACAATGGCCACAGGAGTCAGGAAACAAATTCTTGAAACTAATTCAAGGAGGATGGTAGAGCTAAGGAACACATAAGCTGGAACATCCGAAAGGCATTGTCTCAGAGGAATGAGGGGAGAGAAAATAAAATTAAATATTCTGACAAAAAGAATTCCCTTCTCTCCCTTTAGGCCATAGTGAAACAATTATGTTAAGGAATTTTACTTTAAATGGAACAGAGATTGGATCCAAACAAATCAATAAGCACTTAAGAAGGCAATGTTGACCTTTCCTTTGCTCAGATACTGGTGGGTGGATCCTGTAGCCACATATATAATCTTAGTCTTAAAACCATTTGTTGTAGAAAAACAGTAAAGAAGTGAATGGTATAATATTCATGAATTTCCTGATGGAGAAAACTTCTATGAATTTTCTTATATTCTTTAAACTTCAATAACTTGAAATCTTCCAAGGTGGGAAGTGTGAATAAGAATTCAAATACCTGGACTGTTTGATGACAAATCTTTAAAGATTGGCAAAAAAACTGAACAAAGGGCTCATTCCTGTAATCTCAACACACAGGAAGATACTGCAGGAGGATTACTGTTTAGTTTGAGGCTATCCTGGCCTGCAAAGTGAGTTCCAGGTGAGTTTGGAATACAGACTGAGATTCTGTTTCTCAAACCAAACCAAAAATTAGAGGGAAACAAAATCGGGTTGCTGGCACACAGGGAGATACTTTTCTTAAGCTGAAGAAAAAGGGCAGAAGAAAGAATCGGTGCCAGTAAGGGGAAAAAAAAAGTTGGTAAGCATGGGGAGAGGAAGGACTCATGAGTCCTATCCCTAACTGACCTGCAGAAGGGTCAGATGGGACAAGTTTTGAATAGCATCAAAAGTTCCCCAGAAGTGTTTGGATGAATGGAGCCAAGAAATGGTTTAGACGTTGGGGCAGAGTTGCAATCCTGCAGTAAATCAAGTTGTTTAACACGATGAAAGTAATAGTTCATATACCAGGGCTATTCTTTGCTTGGAGACCAGAAGCTGTTACTTTCTATGAAACATTCCATACCTATGGATGCAACAGCTGCAGAAGTCCAAGAGAAGAAAACTGCAGGTGATTTTGAGTAATGCTTTACATTTGCATTTATGATTATTCTGTGGTGGTTTTAAATTATTCTAATTTTCATTAAGATACTGTGCTGGTTAACAGTGAGGGGTGCCGGTTTGACAATCTAGAATCTGTGAAGAACTAAACCTCTGGGCATATCTCTGAGAGTTTCTAGATTGGGCTGATTAAAGTCAGAAGACCTACTCTAAATATGGGCACTACCATTCCATGTTCTTGCCAGAATGAAAGAGAGAGAGCAAGTTTGGTACACCATTCATCTCTCTCCGCTTCCCAACTCTGATGGAAGATGACCATCGGCGTCCGTTTCCTGCAGTCATGATTTCCCAGCTGTGGCAGACAGTACCTTCAAGCAATGCCAAAGCAAATACAGCTCTGCTCTGCTATGTGTTTTGTCATGGCAATGACAGAAATTGCTAAGACAGGTTGAAGATGCCCAATAGGAGATGCAAATAAGGATTCTTCCTAATTCACCTGGGAATGCCTTCACATTGCTTTTTCTCTTCTCCATTTTCTTCTTTGTAGTGGGTGGCAATTGTTTACCAGGTGTATGGCATCTGTAAATAGCCAACTTTCCTTGGAATTGTGTAGTGTAGTGTAGCAGGATTAATGATTAATATACTTTTCTTGAGTCCTTTGTCCACTAGAGAATTTATCCTCAATCCTTCATATGTTCTAAACACCAAGGTCATGAGGATGGCTGCAATGTCGAAGTCCAGCCTTTACCTGTCCTTGAAAGGGGGAATGAGGAATTGGAAATGCTAGATAGGAAAAAATATAGACGTAGATGAAGAAAAAGAGACACAAGATAGCTCCGGGAGGGACCTGGGTCAATAAATACCCAGTCACCACGAGTTTATTCCTAATGGGATTTTTATATACCAGCAAGGGGCAAGGCAAAAAGACCTCCCCCTTTCAAGATTAAGGTACAAACAAGTGTAGACCATTTCTTAATTCTCTAAACACCCGTAACCACACCTTCCTGAAATTAGGCCTTGAAGCATTAGACACCTGGTAACCATGCATTTGGCCCAAACATCCTATTATGCAACCTTGGAGAGCAACATAAACTCTAACTCTTTGATTTTGAGTCAAAATAGAAACAAACCACAAATTGGAATCTTTGTGGGCCCCCACACTGCATGAATCACTTTCATGGAAAGTTCATCTTTAAAGAGGATAAAAACAGTGGAAACAGCCATTTACAGTTGATTAATTTATAAAGTTACTCTAAAGATACACCTACTATTTCTTTGCAAATTATCATCAGCTTTTCCCACAGCCATTTTTATATTCAGTAAGAGAGTAAAGTGTATCATTCATTAAATGTTCTACCAAACAGAGAGCCACCCAAACTAGCCCTTCACCAACAGGAGCTTCAATTATGCATAGCTCATTTACCATGACCTATTTTCTAAAATCCCATCAAACACCTGAGTAGAAACTCCTACTTTTCTTTGGAAGAAGAACAGGCAATAATAATACTTTGTATTCCAAAACCTATGTGTGTATATGTATTTATGTATCATGATTTTTTTATTTGTCTTTGAATGCATACAACTTTATGCATGCATATATATATATATATATATATATATATATAAATATCATCAATTTGCTCAATATACCCACACCATTTGCCAATGTTTGACAGCTTGATTTAAACTTTGTGCTTTAATCATGTTGTGGATATACTTCACATCAAATCCATATCAGCTTGTTGTAATCATTTCATAATATTCAAAATGTCATGTAATAATTTTTTGTGTACATTTTGTGTGTAGGGTGCACATGTTGGTGCTGGTGCACACACACATTTGTATGCATGCATGTTGATATCTGGTATATCATCATCACTCTCCACCTTAAGTTTTCTCTTTATTTTCTCAGATGGGGCTCTCAGTGAACCTGAGTCTCATTGATTAGATGAACCAGTTCACCAATGAGCCCAGGGATCCTCCCTTTTCTATCTCCCCAGCACTAGAATTTCAGACATATGACAGCACACCCAGCTTTTTTCTTTTAATGTGGATTAAAACCAGCAACTAACTCATAGCAACAAACAAATAACTTCCTTAAAAATACCTTTGTGGGGCTAGCAAATGGGTGGGTTGGTAAAGTACTTGCTGTGTAAGCATGAGGACCTGAGTTTTGATCCCCAGCAGCCTCAAAAGTCACTTGTAGCTAGCTCCTCATACTTTCCCAGTGCTCAGATGCAGAGACTGAGAGGCCCTGGAATGTGCTGGCTGGCTAGTCAAGCTGAATTGGCAAACTCCAGAAACAGTGAGACACCTTTTCTCAAAAGTAAAGTGAAGTGATTGAGCAAGACACCTGATATCAACCTGTGGCTTCTACATGTACACAAACTCAGACGGTGCACATACATACAAACTAATATATTCATGACAGCTTACACAGTGCCTGCATAGAATACATCATGAACATCAATTGATGGCTCAAATGATGTGTGAATTAAAGCTTGCATAGTTACTGTCAAATGTTTTCTCCTATGTCTGTCCTCAGTGTCTGTTAAATTTTACATTTTTTTACAAAGTATATGAGAAGGCATCTGTCTTTCAGCACCCTTGGCAATACAGAAGACAGTTATGTATTTTTACTAGTCTCCAAGAACGATTGTTTTAATACAGTTCTCTCATTTTATATTTTTACCAAAGACATATTTCTATTCATTTCTTTTTTTGCAAGTTTGCTAATGTGTCTCTGAAACTGTACAATGCTTTTGTGTTTCACTGATTTATAAAAGTCTCTAAATATCATAATCTTATTCATCATACATTAAAATAATTTTTTCTTTCAATATTTAATTTTTAAAATATTTGACAGTTCATAGATTTATACAATGTACTGTGATCATATTCACCCCATTACTTTCTCTTATCTCCCTCACACTCCTGTTGATTTCCTTCTTCTCATATGGTTCTGCTCCTGATTCCTTATAGCGTGTGTGTGTGTGTGTGTGTGTGTGTGTGTGTGTGTGTGTGTGTGTTCAAGTGTGTGGTATGTGTTCAGAGCTGCAGCAGCCATGTTGTATCCAGAACACTGGATTTCATATTATTCCTTGGAATACTCCAGCTCTTAGGAACTTCCTGTCCCCTTTTCCACATTATTCCCTGGGCCTTGGAAAGGGAGATACAGACATATCTTTCAGGGACAAGTTCTCAACAATTTTGGCTTAAGACATCATTCTAACATTAAAGTTAAAATTATAGCCTACCAGCTTGTCTTTCTTGTCTTGGCATTTTGGTTTTGCATCTTATTTCTAAAGACCCCTAGAATATAATTTTCGAAATAAGCTGTCAGTAATTTTCACATATTTTATTTTTTAGTTTACTTACCTATTTTATTCTTTTTTAAAAATGTTTTTAATATAAGTAAAATGATATCATTTTGCTCCTGTCCTTCCTTCTTCTATAGTCTCCCAGTTATCTGCCCTCAAACTCAACCATCCTCCACCTTAAATTAATAGCTCTTATCTTTGATTATATTTGTTACACAATGTGTGTATGCATAAATACACATGTGTATATGATTTCAAGGCTGACCACTCTGCATTGGACAGTGAATGAGGGGGCTAATCCCTGGACAAGCCAATTCTTATCTTTACTAAAATAATCTTTACTTGCCTTTGGTTCATTATGTAAGTGTGGGGCCACAGACTTCCTGGTATTCTGGCACCTACAAACGTCATGCCCCATTTTACACAATGTTCCCAGAGCTGTAGATGCAAAGAGCTGTGGTGTAGATAGTTTTAATGTTCTAAACTTCTACCCCAATTACCTCAAAAATTACACACTAAACGTCTTTAAGAGCTCTTTTTTTTTCTCTCTCCCAAATTAGGTAATAATTATAAAAAGCCTTTGAAAAATCAGACTTGTCAATCACGAATCAGTGCGGAGCTTATAGAACCTTGTGTTTGCCAAGTAGTGTCCATGAAGGCCAAGAGAGGGCGCCAGATCACCGGGAGCTGGAGTAACAAGAGGTGCTGGGACTGGAGAGATGGTTCTGTAAGAGCTCCTTTTACTTTCCCAAATGATCTAGGTTCCACACCTGGTGTCTCACAACTGCCTGTCATTCCAGCTTCAGAGCATCCAACACCCTCTTCTGGCTTCCTCGGGGTCTTGCACAGACACATAATAAACACATACACATGATTAAAAACAAAATTAGTCTTTAAAACACTAAATAAAAATAAAATAAAACATCAAAAATTTCCTTTGAAAACAATAAGTAGAATGTTTCTAACCACTGACATTCTCCAGTGCACTCTAACACCAGTTTTTCAAAACATAGAGCCTTGCAATCAAATACTTTCTTGATACTACTGTGATGTGGCTAAAATTGCCAAGAGCTATAGGAAAACTTAGGTACATCTAGGCAAAAGTCTTTACTTTTACCTCAAAATATATATTATGTGCCCAGTAGTTGTGCAGTCTTTAAATACATAGAATTTTCCATGTAGATAAAGGGTTGGTTGTCCACACAGAACACTGTTCTCTTCGTCTGTCTCCTTGGTCATTTTCAATTTCAGCATTATTTCAAGTGTAAAGAGAAAATCATCCTGAGAAAGGGCAAAGTTTGACATAAAGGACACAAACATAAAGCATAAAACTGTTCTGGAAGCTGCCTAGGAATTCAGATAGGAAGCTTTGCTTGGCACCTTGATCCATCTCGGAGGAAATCCCATGTGCACTTGCAAATAATGTATATCCCCTTTCCTTGGGTAGAGTGTCCTGTGTGTCTCTTGGGTTGATTTGTTTGAAACTGTTTAAGTCTTATTTTTCTTCAAAAGCATGGTGTGAGTTTTGTTTCAATTATTAAACATTGACTGTCTTAAATTTTATTTAATAATTTTTTAAAATTTATTATTATTAATTTTTTTTTTTGGTTTTTTGAGACAGAGTTTTTCTGTGTAGCTTTGCGCCTTTCCTGGAACTCATTTGGTAGTCCAGGCTGGCTTCGAACTCACAGAGATCCGCCTGGCTCTGCCTCTTGAGTGCTGGGATTAAAGGCATGCACCACCACCGCCCGGCTCTTATTTAATAATTTTTAATAATCACTCTAATGTTGTCAGTGTTTGACTTGTAGGTGTTCAATCACTGCTATTTATTTGTTCCATGTTTAACATTTGTATTTCATAATGACTCATTGTTTTCATTGATCTATAATGTAATGCCTTACTTTGTATTTCTTAACCAACAGAGCCCTTAGTATATTAATCAATTGCTCTAAATTCCTGGTCCAGTAATTTCAAAATCCTCACATTCCTTGAGAATGAGTCTGTCTATGATGCTTGCCATGTTTCAAATTGGTATGAGTGTGTGTGTGTGTGTGTGTGTGTGTGTGTGTGTGTGTGTGTGATTTCACTATCATATGATTGTTGGTTTGCTCTATCTTTTGTTATACCTTAAACCCCTTTTGCTTGATAACCAGATAAGTTCCTGAGGACAATGACAGAATGATCTAAGTATTCCACGATACTTCTCATCGCCATCGGGAATATAATAGTGTGCTCTTTCGTATTTTGTTTTTTGTTTGTTGGTTGGTTTGTTTTGTCTGATTTTCTGCTGTGGAATTGTCATTAAAGTCCTGGACGTAAAACTTACAGAAGTCATTAGAAATACTCCATTTTTGTTATGTGTGTTCTCTGAAACTTTTGGTGTATAATTTGTGTCTTGTGGGGAAGGAGATAGGTAAATAGATAAAATAGATACAGATAAATGATAGATAGATGCATAGATAGATAATTGGATGGATGAAGAGAGAGAAAGAGAAAGAGGGAGATGGATGGAATTAATCAGTTTCCTCCAGTCCCAAGTGATTAACCCTAAACACATATACATATGAGCAACATTAATTGACCCAGAAGGTTTTGTGTGTGTCTGTGAGTGTGCAACAATATGAGCAACATTAATGGACCCAGAAGGTTTTGTGTGTGTCTGTGAGTGTTCAACACAAGTAATTAAAAAAGAAGCAGTTATAAATTTGAGAGAGGACAGGGGACTTGGAAAAGGTGGGTGGAAATGATGCAAATACAATACTCATGTATGAAATTCTAAAAAAAATAGTGAAAAATAAAAAGTAGATAAGATTTTGTCATATTCTTTTGTAAGATGTTTAAATGTTTTAAAATATCTAGAGACAGGAAATTCAAAATGAAATATATTCCCTTTAAAATCTTTTGGATGGTTTCTCAATCTGTCCTAACGAGCACACACGTGCATGAGCACATGCACACACACACACACACACACACACACACACACACACACTTTTTTGAAACATGTCACTTAGCATTTGACCCTTTCTTCATGTTATGAATTACTGGAACATTTCAATGCCCCCATCAGTTGTAAGTTAAGAAAATTAATGTGAAATCTTGAGGCTATGATGACAATGTTATAATAGTCTCTGTGACTTTCAGAGTTGTGTCAAAAAGGCAAAAAGATCAAGTAAAATTCCAATTAAAACACAGTGCAGAAAAGTTCTGTACAAAAGGCTGACTTCATTAAATACTGGCATTAAATATGTATTTCTTTTAAGACTGAGGCCTTTTGACTCCATGGAGAGAACTCTTTTTATTACTGAATAAACATGGACAATTTTAGGCATGGAATGGATTTAACTCATTCTAAACTGGAACCCCCAAAAAGATGGCCAGTTTCTCAACCTGACCATTTGTTAGTACAAGGAATCCTTTTATCAAGATCCCAATTCCATTTCTCACAAAGCTGCTTTAAATAGGATTTAGAACATCAAATCCCAAGCTTCACTATCTAGTAATATCACTGGAGGACTTCATGATCCTGAACGTCCACTTGGCACCTCACAACAATCAGGCCATAGTGTCTACACATGGAAACAGGAAAACGATAATTGTAACGCTCCATGGTGAAATTCACACACAGACACACACAAGCCAGGGGCTTCCCATTTGGATGCAGCGTTGTCAAACACTAGTACAGAGAAGAATCAGAATCTCTCAGGTCAATGGTATGCTTGTTAAGAATCTAAATGCAACTGGTTCCTTCACAACCTATCTCTCTGTTTTATCAGATATAGTGGTGCTTCTGCTTGCTGAGCTAGATTACCTCTATCTTATAGTAGGTGGTTCCCAACTGGCCCATGATTCTACTCACTCTTGTAGTTTTTTGTGTTATCATTATTTTTTTTAACCTTAATGGCATGTTTTTTCTTTATTAAGAAATGTTTTATTCATTTTACATACCAACCACAGATCTTCCTCTCATCCCTCCTCCCACTCCCCCCCCCAGCCTTTCCCCTACAACTCACCTCCCCAACTCCTCCTCGAAAAAGATAAGACCTCCCATGGGGAGTGAGCAAAGTCTCGTACATTCAGTTAAGGTAGGTCCAAGCCCCTCCACCCTGCATCAAGGCTGTGCAAGGTATCCCACCATAGGTAATGGGCTCCAGAAAGCCAGCTCTTACTCCAGGGATAGACCCTGATCCTACTGCCAGAGGGCCTCTTAAGTGGACCAAGCTACACAACTATCTAGCCTATGAAGAGGGCCTAGTCCAGTCCCTTGCAGACTCCACAGCTGTTGATCTAAATTTCATGAGTTTTCACTAGTTTGGTTTGGTTGTTTCTGTAGGTTTCCCCATCATGATCTTGATGCCCTTTGCTCACAGAATCCATCTTCCCTCTCTTCTACTGGACTCCTGGAGCTCAGCCTGGTGCATGGCTGTGGATCTCTGCATCTGCTTCCATCAGTTACTGGATGAAGGTTCTATGATGACAATTAGGGTAGTCACCAATCTGATTACTGGGGTAAGCCAGCTCAGGCACTCTCTCTAATACTGCTAGTAGTCTAAGCTTGGGTCATCCTTGTGGATTCTTGGGAATTTCCCTAGCACTACGTTTTTCCCTAACCCCATAATGTCTCCTTCTATCAAGATGTCTCTTTCATTGCTCTCCCACTGCAACCCTTCCCCAGCTTGACCATCTCATTCCATCATGTTCTCATCCCCCATCCCCTCCTCTCTATTGCCCACCCTCACTGAACCTGATAAAAGATAAAGTAGGAAGTAGCCTTGAACACATTGGCACAGGAGACCACTTTCTAAATATAACACCAGTAGCACAGGCACTGAGAGAAACAATTAATATATGGAACCTCCTGAAACTGAGGAGCTTCTGTAAGGCAAAGAACACAGTAAATGAGACAAAACAGCTGCCTAGAGAATGGGAAAAGATCTTTACCAACCCCACATCTGACAGAGGGCTAAACTCCAAAATACATAGAGAACCCAAGAAACTAGACATCAAAATGTCAAATAATCCAATAAAAAGTGCTAAACAGAGAATTCTCAACAGAAGACCCTCAAATGGCTGAAATACATTTAAGGAATTGCTCCACATCCTTAGTCATCAGGGGAATGCAAATCAAAACGACTCTGAGATACCACCTTACATCTGTCAAAATGGCTAAGATCAAAAACACTGAAGACAGTTTATGTTGGAGAGGATGTGGACCAAGAACACTCCTCCACTGTTGGTAGGAGGGTAAACTTGTACAGCCACTTTGGAAATTAATATGGTGTTTCTCTGAAAATTGGATATCAATCTACCCCAGGACTCAATGATGCCACTCTTGAGCATATACTCAAGGAGTGCTCAATCATCCCACAAGGATACTCACTCAACTATGTTCATAGCAGCATTATTCATAATAGTCAGAACCTGGAAACAACCTAGATGCCCCTCAACCAAAGACTGGATAAAGACAGTGTGATACATGTATGCAATGGAGTATTACTCAGCAGTAAAAAATAATGACATCAGGGAAGGAAGATGGCGGCTGCCGCTGGTGGGCCGTGAGTGAGAGCAAAATTGGATGATGAACTGATGTGGAAATAAGAGGAACAGGCCCACAAAGAAAGACGTCAAAAAAGGTATACAGAAAAAGAGAAAGATAAAAAATTCAGAGACAAAAGATAGATGGATTAATTTAAGTTAAGAAAAGCTGGCTAGAGCATCCGCAGTTTGGATCGATCCTTCCCTCGTGGTCTTCCCAGGCCTGCAGGTGAGCGGATCACCAGGAGCTCGGGTGAGAGGCGCAGTATGAGCGGTGTGGTCGTAGCAAGCACAGGGAAGGAGCAGCGGCCAGGACTCCCCGGGTGACCCTTTGAGGCGCGACAGAGCTGGGTGAACGCAAGAAGAGGAGCTACAAGATTCAGGGACGCCCCAACCCGCACAGTGGATGTTAATCACCTTGCTGATTGCTTCTCAATTGGGAACTAGTGGAGAGCGCAGCGCGGGGCAGGTGCGCCCTACAGGACCTGGACTCCGCTGCAGGGATCAGTGCAGCTATGACTACAGAGGCAACAAGGGAGGACGCCACGGTGCTCGCCGGAATCTGAAGGATCGAGGAGCCAGAGAAGGAGGAAAACATCAGGGGCCAGCCACCCAGCTATACAGCAAGCCACGGAATAAGAGGTGTCTTTGGATCCTGTATTTCAAGAAGCTCTCAAAAGAACTTATCAAGATCACCCAACCACCTAACCAGAGCACCGGAATCCTAAGTATACACCTCATCGACTGAGAACAGGGGTGGTCAGCTTGCCCAGGGAAACATATTTTTAGTTTCTCATTCCCTGGTGCTTGAAGTTTCTCATTTCTGAGGCTTGGAGGTGTAAGCCTGAAGGGTTAGGGTCTTACATCATCTGCACTGAGCAGAGAAAGAGATGAGTAGACGCCAACGGAAAAATACAGGCAACAACATAAAGACTTATATGACAACACCAGAACCTACCGACCCTACAATTGCAACTCCTGAACATACCAAGGCAGAAGAAATAGAAGAAATCAATCTTAAAAATGACGTTAAGAAGATGATAGAGGCCCTTAAAGAAGAAATAAAAAATACCCTTAAAGAGGAAATAAAAAATTTCTTCAAAGAGGAAACAAAAAATTCCCTTAAAGAGGAAATGAAAAACTCCATTAAAGAAGAAATAAAAAATTCCCTTAAAGAGGAAATGAAAAACTCCATTAAAGAGGAAATGAAAAACTTCCTTAAAGAGGAAATAAAAAATTCCCTTAAAGAAATGGAAGAAAAAAACAAACAAAAAATTGGAAGAAACCAAAGAAAGCCTAGAAAAAATAATTAAACAGATGAAAGAAACATTCCAAGATCTGAAAAAAGAAATTGAGACAACAAAGAAAACACAAGCTGAGGGAATGCTGGGAATAGAAACCCTGACTAAATGAACAGGAACTACAGAAAGAAGCATAACCAACCGAATACAAGAGATGGAACAGAGAATCTCTGACACTGAAGACACAAGAGAGAAAATAGATTCGTCAGTCAAAGAAAACACTAGAGATAAAAAAGTCGTAACACAAAACGTCCAAAAAATCTGGGACGCCATGAAAAGACCAAACCTAAGAATAATAGGGATAGAAGAAGGAGAAGAATACCAACTCAAAGGCATAGAAAATATATTCAACAAAATCATAGAAGAAAACTTTCCTAACCTAAAGAAAGAAATACCTATGAAAATACAAGAAGCTTACAGAACACCAAATAGGCTGGACCCAAAAAGAAAGTCCTCTCGCCACATAATAATCAAAACATTAAACATACAGATCAAAGAAAAAATATTAAGAGCTGCAAAGGAGAAAGACCAAGTAACATATAAAGGCAAACCTATCAGAATAACACCAGCTTCTCAATAGAGACTATGAAAGCTAGAAGGTCCTGGACAAATGTTATGCAGACACTAAGAGACCATGGATGCCAACCTAGACTATTATACCCAGCAAAACTCTCAATCACCATAGGCGGAGTAAACAAAATATTCCATGATAAAACCAGATTTAATCAATACCTATCCACAAACCCAGCCTTACAGAAAGCACTAGAAGGAAAAATCCAACCTAAAGAAGCTAAACACACCCGTGGAAACTCAGGCAATAGATAAAACCACACCAACATCTGAAGAAATAGAAGGGACAAATTCCTCCCCAGAAAATGCATGACCTGTGAAAGCTGCTAAGAGTTTGAGGCAGATTTGGGGAGAAAGAAAGCCCCTACCTCCAAAGGCAGCTAGCAGAGGAGCAGAGCAGCCTGGGATGTCTGGGGCTCTGCATCTGGGGGGAAGGGACTGTGCAGAGTGAGAGTAGAATCAGTGGGAGAGGGGTTTCTCTGCAGGAGCTGTGGAAGGGCTGTTGTGGGTGCTGACTATAATCTCTAAACTTTAGAAATGATGTACGTACTTTCTGTCTAGTTAAGAGAATCTTTCTAATAGAGATAGTGATAATAATTAAGAGTAAGAAGTAGAAAAAGATGAAAATAAGATATGTGAGTTTGTAAAAATTCTGTCTTGTTAGATCTGTGTTAAGAAATCTTTAGGTGTTTACTAAGTTAAATATATGCTAATGGTAGCCCTATATAAGTTTGTAAAATAGATCCATAGAGTTCCTTGAAAAATATAAGCTTGCAAGAAGAATCTAAGGTAGTCCTAAAATATACAGTAATAAGCTTGTAAGAGGTAAAGATACTAGTTGTAAATGTAAGTTTAAATAAGAATTAAGAAGATGGAATGAATATAAGAAGTATATAAGAAGTAATAAGAAATATATCTGCTAAAGTAGTTCCCCACAGCTGAGATCTGTGGAAAATCAATGCAATACAGAAAAACCTGAGCTAAAGTCAAAAATAGTGCGGTTTACAATACTACTGTACCTAGAAAGGTCTCTGTGAGAACAAAAGTTGCAGAGACGCTTGTTTGAACTAAAACTATTAACTGCAAAAAGTTTTGGTTGTAAATCATCTCTTCATATTTGGAAGTGAAAGCCTGATACCAGAATTTACTTTTTTTTTTTTTTGAACTTCTTGAACTTAATGAGAAAACTACAAAAAGATTTTGGTTATGGATTTATCATATTTGGAAGGCTAGTATCAATCAGAATTTATCATTTGAATTTTGAGACTTAAGAAATGAAATGCACAATAGAGATTTCATTGCAATGGGACAATTTTGAGTTTATAGTAATGACCTAGGAACTGTATGCTGGAACTGGGTTAAAAATGGAACTGTTTAAATGAAGAAATTTATTGTTTCTACCTTGACTCAAGATGCAGTTTTATGTATGCATATATGCTGGAGATTCATGTATTGTTCTATTTATTGTTTCTACCTTGACTCAAGATGCAGTTTTGTGTTTGCATATATGCTGGTGACTCATGTATTGTTCTATATTAAAAATGCAATTGTTTTGTGGAAAAAAATAAATAAATAAACTTAAAAAAATAATGACATCATGAAATCTGCAGACAAATAGATGGAACTAAAAAAATATTATCCTGAGCAAGGTAACCCAGACTCAGAATGACAAATATGATATGTACTCACTCATAAGTGGATACTAGATGTAAATCAAAGGATAATCAGACTACAATCCACACCTCCAGAGAAGCTAGCTAATAAGGAGGACCTTAAGAGGGATGCATGAATTGCCCTGGGAAGGAGAGATAGATGAGATCCACTCTCATAGCTATGTCAGGTCATCTGCCATGATGCTGAAATCAGGACTTGTCAGTTCCCTAGGAGAGGGACTGAAAGTGAAGGAGCCAGCACACTAGAGGCAGAAGGTTTACCAGAAGAGTAATGCACTTGAGTTCACAAATCCTGCCTTTTCTTTCTGATGTTTCTGGCTGACTGAGTAAACTCGGGTAACTGATGCCCAACCCCCTTCTCTTTCATAGGCCATGAAGGGTAACAAAGCTGCTGCAGAAGGAAGGACTTTTAAATTTACATTTTTTACCATTATTTAGTTATCATCATATTTCCTTTGCAGTACACACTCCAGATAGAAAATGCCACCATGTATGTCATAAGCCCTCAATTTGAGGACAGAAAGAGCTACACATTTCTAATTTCCTAATGAGGATGAGACTAGATAAGCTGAAAGTTATTGACTTTTCTTAAAACCATTACAGAACTTCAGTTACAAGAAAATCAATGAATTCTTAATGTAGGAGAAAGACCACCACTTTCCAGGAAAGAAAAGACTGGAGAATTGTCCTAAGGATAGAGATACCACTGTGACTCAGTAGTTAGTAGTAGCATCTGGGTTAAAAAAAAAAAGCCACTAAATGCCAATTGAGAGTTACATTGTGAATATAAAGCCAGCAAACATGAAACAGTTTATCACAATTGTCTTACCACAAGTAAAGAAATTGAACTTGTAATTTAAATATTACCCCAAAAAGAAAACTTGTGCCCCAAAAAATTTACTGTGAAAATTATAATACACAGGTAAAAATTATAACCAACTCTAGGATCTTTTCCTAAAAGTATGAGCAAAAAATGGGCATGTAAATTTATATTCACTAAATATCTGAATGTAATTTTTCTAGTGGATTTGTGCATAGAAATTAAAAACCACACACAACTCAGATGTTTTCAAAAGTTTAAATAGAAAAATTATGTGATATCCATATTGTGGAATGCTATGTAGGTATAGGCTATTGATGCAGACAGCTTGGACAAGTCAGAGAGTAATTATGCACATAAAAAAGATACTAGTTTCAAGTCAATGAGATGGCTCAGAAGATAAAGGTAATCATAGAAAGATAAAGATCACCAAGTCTGATGATCTGCATTCCAGCTCTGTAATTCTCACTATGGTAGGAGAGAACTGACCTCTAAAAATTGCTTCTGATCTCCACCTGCATGCTGTGGTATGTACATGCACACACACACACACACACACACACACACACACACACACACAACACATAAGCAAAATATTTTTTGAATTTATTTTATTTTATTTTACAATATAATTCAACTTTACATATCAGCCATGGATTCCCCCATTCTCCCCCCTCTGCCCCGCCCCCCTCCCCCGGCCCACCCCCCATTTCCATCTCCTCCAGGGCAAAGACTCCCCCGAAGATTGAGATCAACCTGGTGGACTCAGTCCAGGTAGGTCTAGTCCCCTCTTCCCAGGCTGAGCCAAGTGTCCCTGCTAAGCCCCAGGTTTCAAACAGCCAATTCATGCACTGAGCACAGGACCCGGTCCAACTGCCTGGATGCCTCCCAAACAGATCAAGCCAATCAACTGTCTCAACCATTCAGAGGGCCTGATCCAGTTGGGGGCCCCTCAGCCATTGGTTAACAGTTCATGTGTTTCCATTCGTTTGGCCACTCGTCCCTGTATTCCATCCATCCCTGGTCCCAACAACTCTTGCTCACATAAACCCTCCTCCTTCTCGCCAATTGGACTCCCAGAGCTCCACCCCAGGCCTTACCGTGGATCTCTGCATCCAGTTCCCTCAGTCATTGGATGGGGTTTCTAGCACGACAATTTGTTTGGCCATCCTATCACCAGAGTAGGTCAGTTCAGGCTATTTCTCGACTATTGCCAGCAGTGTATTGTGGGGGCATCTTTGTGGTTTTCCCAACTGGATCAAGAAAAGAGAGGGAACATAAGGAATGTTCATGGTAAATGAAGACCACATGAGAATAGGAAGAAGCAAAATATGTTTTAAGAAGGACTTTAACTTTAAGAACAATATAAACAAAGGAAAAAAGGAAAGGAAGGAAGAAACAAACAACCAGTCTCCCAAAGTCACATGCTGAATGATTTTTATTTGCCTAAGATTCTTGAAATTACAAAACGTTAAAAAAGAAGAGATGGGTAGTTGTCATGGGTGACAAGGGAAGCAGGCACTGAGAAAGACAACTATGCATGTCATCAAAGGGAACCGTGAAATACCTTCGTGGGGATGGGGATATTCTGAGTGTCAAAAACCACTGTATTATCCTGTTGCTGCTCGGGGTCATTTTATTGAGAGAACTTGGGTGATGACCTCACAGGATTACTTTTCTCATTTCCTAAAACTGTGTATGGACTGGAGTGTTGGCTCAGTAGGGCAAGGACATGCTTCCAAGCCTGATGACCTGAGTTTGAGTCCTCAAATGCACATGATGGAAGGAGAGGACTGGCTCCTGAAAGATGTTCTCTGACTTTCACATATATATGCTGTGGCATGCACACACCCACACATACACAAACACATGCACGTATATAAATAAATGAATATAATTCAAAATTTAGAAGCATACAAATGTATAATTTTATCAAAGTATTTTAAAATCATTAAAAAATAAAGGAACTGACTCATTGGAACTCTGTACATCTTAGAAATTAGAGGGAAAAATTAAAATTCATATCAATTACAAGGCTCTGTAAATCACCAAAAACAAACAATTCCATAAAAAGGTGTCCAATGAATTATGGTCCAATTAACTTGTGAAAGATTATCTTTTCTAGTAATCTAGAATTCACATTTACAATATGAAATGTATTTTTAATATTTATGTGCTATGGATCTAAAGAGGAAAGAAATAGATAACTCATTTATGGCCATTTGTCAGCTTCAATAGAAAGTTTAAGAACATCATGCATGCAAATGGCCCCCAAATTCTGAGCCTATGGTCTAAAACATTGTACCAAGTGACCTTTCTAAGCCAACGCCATTAAATATTGTGTCCACCACTGGAAGAAGTGATTAGAAGAATAAAACTACCTGTATACAGACCTCTTTACAATCCAAATGAAACTATTGTGAAAAGCAGAACTTGGTTTGGAGGCAAAAACTGGCCTGAAATGGTGGCACAGAGGTCAACTTGGAGAAATCAACAGAGTGATGATGGAAGTGGGGTATGAAATGGTGGGGTATACCATGAGGGGCATTAGAGTGATAGAACCTACTTTTGTGATTGATCAAGTCTTATGTGAGAAATCTGAGCTCCATCCAAGTAATTGACAGCTTCTTTGGATCTGGACTCAAGTAAAAGACACATCTCTACATAAATCTTTGAAAGCATTCCCTGGAACAACTAACTGAGATGCTAAGATTCTTTAGGTTGAGCAGCACTGTCTAATAGCAGACCAGGTATAAGGTGGTCTAGGGACAAACAATCATGTTTTGCCTGTCTACCTTTGCATCTTTCAGCTAAGTGTTTCTAATCTCTGCTGCTATTGCTGCTGAAGTTGTTGCTACAATCTTCTACTACAGCCAGAACCTACATTTTTCATCCTTCTAATGTAGACTGAAGACCAGTGGCCCTCCAGGAATCCTTCAGACCTTCAGTGGGGACTATTGAGCATGCAGATTTACTGACAGAGCAGGGAACCTACTAGATTCTTAACCTCCCACCATGCAGATAGCCATTGGCAGACTACCTAGACTATACTTTGCAAACTAATCTGATACATCTCCTTTGTAATATATCTTTATTCTATTGGTTCAGTTTCACTAGAAAACCCTGACTAGTATACAGAGGGAAAAAAAGCCTCCATCTTATTTAAAGGTATAGGCTCAGAGCTAGAGACAGCTCAGCAGTCAAGAGCACTGATTGCTCTTGTAGATGACCCATGTTTGGTGCCCAACACCTGCATTAGATACCTCACAACTACTTTTAACTACAGCCCCAGGGATTCTGACACCCCTAGCCTCTAAGCATATGCGCCCACACCCAGAGAGAGAGAGAGATGAAGAGAGAGAGAGAGAGAGAGAGAGAGAGAGAGAGAGAGAGAGAGAGAAACAGAGAGACTGAGATAGAGAGAGACAGAGACAGAGGCAGAGACAGACACACACACACAGAACACACAAATACATTTTAACAAACATATAATTAAACATAAAATGTTAATCTTTTTTTTCTGGTTTTTCGAGACAGGGTTTCTCTGTGTAGCTTTGCGCCTTTCCTGGGACTCGCTTGGGAGACCAGGCTGGCCTCGAACTCACAGAGATCCGCCTGCCTCTGCCTCCCGAGTGCTGGGATTAAAGGCGGCACCACCACTGCCCCACAAAATGCTAATCTTTTAAGTAAAGAAAGAAATCTTAAAAATGAAAGATTACATGAGAAAAGATGGGACAAGTCATAAGAGGAAGTTCAGTTTATATGCAGATGAAGATACCAAAGTTAGTCTTAAACAAAATAATAAAATCAATTGTTTATGCAAAGATTAACTCTCAATCCTGTTTGGAGCACAAGAATTAATCTCTAGTTTTAGTTTCAACACTTCTTTCAGTAAGTGGAAATGGCTAAGATCTCCTGATTTGCATAAATCTCTTTCCCCTGAATCTTGTTTTTAATAAGAGAAAAGATTCCTGGGAAATAATTTAGATTTAAAGGAATTATGATTGAAACTTCAGGTCTCCAGCACCTGTAGCAATTCGTTAATCATTTTCATCCTGGCAGAGCATGAGAGCTTGGCTTTGTTTTTGAAGATTCAATATTTTCAAACGTTAATTTTTAAAATTTACTTAAGAGCATTACAATGGCCTTGATTCTGTATTTTTATGTTTGACTTGTTAATTATTTGGGGTTCTACCTGTTCATCCACTTTGGCTCCATAGCTAGCTAGATAGGTTCATAAGAAAATCTATGCTCTCTGGGGCTGGAGGGATGGCTCAATATTTAAGAGCATTTGTTGACCTTGTAGAGGATCTAGGTTTGCTTGCCAGCAATCACATCATCTGTAATGTCTGTAGCTTCAGTTCCATAGACAAGAAGATGCTCTCTTCTTGTCTCCAAGGCACTGCACACACAAGGTACACATACATACTGCAAGCAAATCCTCACACACATAAAATAAAAATAAGTAAGTCTTTAAAGGTAAACGAAGAAAACCTATGCTCTTTTTCCTGCCTACTGGGAATTCAGACCTCACAAAATACCAGCCCATTGAAACTCCTGGCCTCTATAAAAGTACAAAATCCTCTCTGCCTCCTAGTTTCCCTTTATATGATTAATAAACTGTTTAGTATAGTCGGGGTATTGCTATCAGAGTTTAAGAGCAGAAGTCATGTTCTATCTATCCCAATGCAACCCACACCAATGCAACAAACAGAGAAACATGTAGGGATAGACAGGAGAGGTTCTCAATCTTCCTAATGCTGTGACACTATAATACAGTACTTCACGTTGTGGTGATCCCAACCATAAAATTATTTTTTTTTGCTATTTCATAACTGCAATTTTGCTACTATTATGAATAATAATGTAAATATCTGATATGCAGGATATCTGATATGTAACCCCTGTGAAAGGGTCCTTCAGTTCAATCTACCCAGGGGGTCATGACCCACAGATTGAGAACCACTGGGCTAAAGTGTTGACTCAGTGGGTAAAATGTGCTATCCAAACTTGAGGAACTGAGTTTGGATACCCAGAACCGACAAGACATGGTACCTCCCATCTACATTCCTATCCTATGGAATAATGGATATCAGAGGAAGGCGAATCCCTAGAAGTTGATGAGACATCTGGTCTGCCATACATGGTAGTGACTAGCAAGAGACCATGTCTCAACCAACACTGAACCTAATGCCAGAAGTTGTCTCACAACCTCCACACACACCACATGTGGATGCCTATGCCTTCATCATCAAAATTAAGACATATTTCAGGGTTAAACAAAAGATACCTAGAGTGAACCTGTGTCATCCATGTGAATCATTTAATCACTCTGCTAACAGAATCTGTTAACACTGAAAAGATGCTTATTAAAGACTTGGGAGAAAAATCTACAAAGAAATGTGAGCTGGACAGAGAAAGACAGGCTCCCTGCTCCCAAATGTGTCTGAGAGAGAAACAAAAGAAGACACCTAATTCATGGGGAGAAAACAATGCTGAAACATATGTCAATAAAGTGGCCCAATTAGACACTCAAATTTAATCACAAGACTGTGCGAAATAAAGAATATTTTAAAGTAGAGATTAGCTTTTGCATCTTTCATTTTCTAGAATTCTTTGACTGTTTTATACAGGTATTTATATCATCTTTCTTCCCCAAACTCTTCCGAGAGCCGCTCCCTACCTTGCTACTCTCCCAACATTATGTTCTTCCTTAAAAAGAGAAAAGAAAAGACAATGCAAACATGTAAAGTCCAATTTGTGTTGTCCAAAATCTCGGGTGTGGCAAACCTACTAGGGAACACACCAGTAAAAAATACTAGCTCTTCCTCTTCCAGCAGCTAGCAAAAGTCAGTAGCTCTCCAGTGAGAGAAAATTTCATACCCATGACACGTGTCCCCTTCCATGCTGGGATTTAGTCTAGCTTGTGCTTTCAAAGGTTGTGTTGCATGCTGATACAACCATTTTGAGTTCATATATGAAATGCTATGTTGTGTACTGAAAATACTGTTTCCTGGTAGTCATCTACTGCCTCTAACTCTTACATTCTTTCTGCTTGTCATCCATGATTATCTCTGAGCCTTGGTTGAAGGGTCTGTTATATAGGTGTCTCCACAGGCTTTTGTTCCCTGCACATGGATCAGTCGTGGGTCTCTATGTTAACTGCCATCTACTGCAAATAGAAGCTTCTTTGAAAGGGGTTATAACTTTCGCATTGTAATAAAGATTCTTGGTTTAGGTTAATGCTTGCTGAAATGTTGAGGATGTAGCCCAGTGCTTGAGCATTTGACCAGCATGCCGTTTGACCTTGCTCTAACAATAATCTGCTTAAATGCACCAGCTGGCAAACTTTCAATGCTAGGAACCAATTGATCCTTATACCTAAGGATTACACTAAATTTAAGTCCCCATAAACTTGTAAAAGTGTATTTACTAGCTTATATTCCTTAATATAAAACAGGTAAAACACATATAATCAGATTAACTATCAGAAATATTACCTTGTCTAAGTTGCTTCTGATCATAAAATGCATTGTCCTAAAACATTGGAAAGAAGGCAAGAGCTTCTAATACAATTAGTAATAAATTATAAGCAAAGTAAGCCTTTGGCACTTGCAAATTGACTTAATAAAATGGAATCTTGTAAAGTAGTTAAAATGTCCCAATCTAAATTAAAATAGGAAGACAAAGGTGGAGATTTCATACTATATTTACTGATTGGATGATAAGCCATATTGCTTTTTCATTTGACAGTGTACCCTAGCCTGTTCTTAAGCCATAAATAAGGAATAGCCCTGTCTTGTAGATTACTTCAACATCAGTGGCTTGATCTCACCCAACA
>CABHPQ010165569.1:0-25763 GCA_902168405.1 Peromyscus aztecus | reverse complement strand
GAGTTTTGTGGCTAGTGGGAAACACAAATAGCGATGGGGAGGGGGAGTGACAGTAACAGGGAGGTGGTCCAGATGGGGTGTGGCTGTCTTCTCTGTAGAGGTGACAGTTGCCATGGGGACTTGAAGGATGGAAGGAGCCACATGAGAAAAGAGGGTGGCATGGAGTCAACTAGAGGGACAGATGTGAAGACCAGAGGAAGGCATCCATATGAGCCTGGAACTGAAGAAAGCCTGGGAGATGGTGGAACACCTAAGCCAGGATGCAAACGTTGGCGTAAGAGAGGGAGGCTGGGTGCTGGCTACATATTCTTGGAAAAGAGAGCTGGACTCTTCCTGAGGGTAAGAGGAAGGACTGACCACCGACCCACTTCCTCCTGCCTTCCTTTCCTTCCCTCCCCTCTGTCTTTCTTCCTTTCTCTACGTTTGTCCTTCCCCCTTCTTTCTTTCCTTCTTCTACTCTTCCTGTAAGAACCACCTGGATGTGGGAGAAGTGAATTTAGTTGTCTGATTCAGACTGACTCTCCATCTCCAACCCAAACGTCTTCCTGAAGGTCTCTAGGAGACGTCAAGTCCAGCCCCTCACCCCAGGCTCATCACGGGCTCTGCTCTCAAGACCACATTTTGGATTTGTCTACCACCACAAAAAGCTCCGCCTCAACATCCGACACCCACAACCCCTTCTCTCCTGGGAGGCACTTCCTCTCCTGCTGGTCCCTCTCTGCTGGTCTCAGTTACTTTTCTAGTGCTGTGATAAAAACCATGACCACGGCAATTTATGGAAGAATGGATTTGGTTGGGATTACAGTTCCCGAGGGTTGGAGGGGTTGGAGTCTACGATGGCTGAGTGATGGCGTGGTGACAGGCAGCTGGAGCAGCAGCTGAGAGCTCACATCTTGACCCACAAGCGGAAGGCAGAGAGAGAGAGAGAGAGAGAGAGAGAGAGAGAGAGAGATGCCCCTAGTAACACACCTCCTCCAACAATACAATACCCCATAATCCTTCCCAAACAGTGCCACCAACTAGGGACTAAGTATTTAAACATACGAGTCTATGGGGACCATTCTCATCCAAACCACCACACTGCTTCTCCTTCCGACTTCGCTCTCTGACCTCTTCCAGACCCTTGGTTGTTGACCCCTGTCATTTTTTTTCCTCCCCTCTACTAGCCTTGACTTCGCTAGCCCATCCCATTAGCCCCCAGCCCTTCCTTACTCATGTCCTCATCTGTCTTGGGTCAGTCTGTTCTGCAGAATTCCATCTTTGCATGAGCAGAGTCCTTTCTATCCTCCCCTGCGGTTACTGAGAAGAAACATGAAAGGGGCAACCTCCTGAATTCTAACGCCTAAGAGGCCTCAGATGGTGCCTTTCGGTAGTCACCCTCAGACATCTCTTTTTCTCATGCTTTCTTATTCTTCATAGTGGTTTATTTGAAATCCTTGTAATCCTCCTCTGAATGTCCTCCCTTCCTGTCTTCCCACTTGTATCTCAAAGGATGACCTCATTTCCCACTACTCAGTGAAAATAAACCATCAGACAGATGCTCACTCGGTGGCCTGGCCCAGCATCTGCAAATTAACCTGTGTGTGTGTCCTCTCCCTCTTTCTCATTGTCGACCTGTGTTCTGAATTCTAACAGCGGCTCCCCTCTCTGTGAGAAGGCTGCTCCATTGATTATCCATTCACAAGAAGGGAGTCCACAAATCTCTGTCCTCTGCTGACTTTCCAGTTCCTAAAACAGTACTGAGCGCATTACAGGTGTAGGAGAATTATCCGCTGAATGACTTTTCCCTTCTCCGCCTTCAGTCTCTGCCTCTCTATTGATTGACTGCAGCGGCTCTTGAATGCGCCCAAGGTTTCCATCACATAAAACAAGAATAAGATCACAACAGAAACCCCTTGACCCAGTGCCCTCTCCTCTGTTGCATCTCCTTTATCCTGAAAGCACAGGAAGGAGTTTCCTTAGTCCTGTCAGCACCCCGTATGCAGCGTGTACCCCTCTATCTCTGCCACTTGCTCCACCCTTCCAGGGAATCACATACTCTCTCACTTTTGCCAGACAGAGCCCATGCGTCTGTATGTTTCCGAACACCTGTTTTCCCAGTGCTCGGCCCTGCGGCCTCTCCTCTGAAAACTTGACTCACCTGGCCACACCGCCTCTCGGCTGCCCTGGTTCCTCTACGCCTCTGCTCTCTGGCTCCTGCCTCCAATCCACTCTATGCTTGACCCAACCAGATCTCTTAAATGCAAACTGGATCACGTCACCCTTTGAGTTCCTCTGCAGTGGCTCCATTGTCCTCTGATTGACAACTAAAGACTTTCCACGCGGCTATGGAGACTCAGCCTGCCGTGCTGTCCAGAAGGAGTTCTTTGGCCTCATCGCCTACATCGTGCTACTCGCTGAAAGGTATGCTCCACTCTCTTACTGCTAGACCTGTGTTATCGGCTCCCAACATCTCACGTGGTTTGGGGACCACAACCCTAACTCAACCCTGCACTCTCCACCTCTTCTGTCGTCCCAGGCTTGATCTCATGTGGGGCTAGTTTGTGCCAACATCTCAGCCGTTTGACAGGTCTTCTCGCGGGCAAATGGAACTCTTGCTCACCCTTCCTTCTGATCCTCTCAGTGACCTTGAGGCGACACTATCCACAGCTAGTTCCATTTCACAGACAAGGAGTCTGAGGGCTGGAATTTCAGGGACTTGCCCAGTTACACTGAGAGAGACAACTGAGCCTGGAGCCTGAAGCCAAGGCTGTCCTTGCTCTACACCCTGTTTCCACACTCCCTCACCACATCACTCTCCACCAGTGGAGCGAAACCCAGTTTTTTTTTACCACCCAGCTGTGGGTAGTCCCCAGTTCCAAGACCCACAGCTCTGAGGGAGAGCTGCTTGGCCACCTCCCCACGACACACCTGTTGTGAATGTGTCTGGCGGAGATCTCGAGTAAGCAGACAGTGGGAACACACTCCGGCGACATCACCTCTTTCTTTGGGATGGCGTGTTTTCTTTCCTTTGACTCCACTTCTACAGAGAACGGTGGGTCATCTGCCAACATGACTGAAAATAAGTGACTAGGAAGGACAGAGATGAACGAGGAGGGAGAGCGCGGAGAGACAGCCCAGGGGCAGGAGCAGGTGGGCCGTCTTTAGGCTGAAGAAAGACCTGTCAGGGAAGAAAAGCTGCTGCTGAGTGGGGCCTCCTGCATCCCCGTACCACAGAGACCTGCCCAGCCTCCCGCTGCCTCCAGCACAATCTACTTCCTTCTGTCCCTTATTAATAAGGCTGGCGTCACCTGCCCTGGCATGGTGTGAACCTCAGCATGGGCTCCATCAAGCCAACCATCTGTTTTAAATCCATTTTTCACTGCCTTTTGATTGCAGTTTTGCTCATGTCCTGTCCTGATGGGTCCCCTGGTGCAGCCACACATCTGGGCTGCTCCAAAGGAGCTGCGAGACCTGAAGGTGGTCTATGACAGTGGGCTCTGTCCTCGGAAGGATTACAAAGCATCGCTGACTTTGCAAAGAAGAGCCGAACAGTCTCCGCCGACTCAGTGAGTGCAGCCCCACCAAGCAAGGTGGGGCTTCTGCCCATCAGCTGCTCTTCCTAGCTAGGAGAGCTCACACAAGTTCCTAGACCTGGGACTCTTGCCTCATCTGCATAAGGCTGTGACTGTAGGATTTTATGATCCTGGAGGCAGGAGGTAGGCTAGATAGTTGGCTCATTCCCCATTTCAAGGCTCTAAGTCAGTCACATGCTGTGGTTTGGTGACAATTCATGCTTCATTTAGAACCGATAAATTAGAAGATGCCATGAAATAGGCAGGTGTGGTAGGCTACATAGCAGTCCCCAAGATGTTCACATCCTAACCTCCTCAACCTGCTCATATCCTTTATAGGACATGGAGGATGTTGACAGTGTGAACCGAAGGCTCTTGTAACACAGCGGAAGTCCTTGTAAGAGGGAGCATGAGGTCACACAGAGGAAGCAGATATGATGAGGAAGGAAGAGATGAGAAACCTAAATGGTACGGAACCAGAAACCAAGGAATCCGGCCAGCTGGTAGAATCCAATAATTAAAGGTCAATAAAGGGAAGGAATTGCATTCCTTCCTCATGGTGCCAGGAAGAACCAGCTCTGCCACCATCTTGACATTAGCTTAATGAATCTGATTTCCAGCCCCTGACCATCAGAGCTCTAAGAGGATGAATCTGTGTTGTTGTAAGCCATTAAGTTTATGGTAACTTTTTACAGCCCCAATAAGAAACTAATATAGCAAGACCGATTTTATCCATAAGCAAAAGGAGTAATAGATTATGTGGCCCAATTCAAGGCATGCAGAAAAGCTGTCCTCTCCAAAAGCCACATTCTGGGAGATGTCCCTGTAAAGAGACACTCCTTTGGACCAGACTGGTGAAGTCCTCACAGAAATGCCTCAGACACTGCATCCGCACTGGCCCATAGAAATGTTGTGCAGCCACACAAATCATTTTAGATTTTTCTAGTAGCTACACTAGAAAGACTAGAAGCATGTGAAATCAATGCTAATGTAATGAATTTTGTTCAGTTCCGTACATCTAAAATATCAGCACTAGAACTACTTATCATTATAAAAAATTTACTGAGATACTTTACAATTTGTTCTTGGACCGAGTTTTTGAGTTTAAGTATATGTTACATTTATATTATATCTCTGCTCAGACAAGTCACACAAGGCTGAGCTCTGATGATCTTAAAGGTTAAGACTGTCAGCCCCTAAGCGTGTGTTACTGCATCCAACCCTAACTGGCTTTGAGTGGACAAAGGGCCTCAGGAAGATCCCGACACAGGAAACGAATGGGTGACATTCCTCATGGTGGTTAATCCTCACTGTCAGTTCAGCTGGATTTAGAGTCACTGTGAAAGCATACGTCTGCATGCATCTGTTGACAGTGTTTCCAGAAAGATTTACTACCCTGAATCTGGGCACCACCACGCTCAGTGCTGAAAGCCTAGATGGATAAAAAAAAAAACAGAGAGCAAGCTACACACCAGAATCGGCTCTCTTTGCTTCCCGACTCTGGATACAACGTGAATGGTTACTGCAAGTTTTGGCAACCACAACAGGAGCCATTTTCGCCACCATGGCTCCTTCACGACTATGGATTGTCCCCTTAGGCTGTTAGCCAGAATATGCCTTTTCTCCCTTATGGTGTTTTTGTGAGCTATGTTGTCATAGCAATGAGAAAGGGAACCAATACCCCTGGGGATGGTCACTTCAGGTCAAAGTGATGCCTATCAAGAAGCAGGACTGGAATCCAAGAGCGCCACCTCCATGCTAAGGATGAGAGAGAGGAGGGGCACATTGGCCAAGGGCTCTGGGCTCACTGTGCGGTAACTTTTTATCCCCTGAGTAATGCATATGATTAGTATGCTTCATATTATTCAATATTCTCCCAGTACCTAAACATAAATGGCATCAAACCAATAAATCATGAGACATTTGCATACGCCCTTCCTTTGGGGCATGCATCTTTCTTAGGAGTCGATCCGATCCTCGGAGTTTCTCTGAGGTGGGGCCCAGTCTCTCCACAGCTGCCTTTCAAAGGTCCTTACTTCAAGGAATTTGTTTCTGATGCTTTCTGGACAACAAATAAGAAGCAATGGAACTCGAGATCATTTTGGATTTTAGATAAAACATTCAATGTGAAATGCCTGGTCCAGAGTGGAGCTTTGAGGGTCCACTTGTGTTGACTCATAGCTGATACATGGTTGAGGTCTGGCCTTAAAGGTCAAGCTTCAGAGGCTTGCTCTGTTCAGTAGGCTATATCCAGGGGTACCCGAGTTTGTTCTCCCCTGTTTTGTAATGGCTCCCTTTGAGATTGAAACACTTCATTCTGCAGGGAAGCTCCTTAAGCAAAATAGCTCCAGGAAGTCCCTGAAACTGATCAGATTCACCAGTTCTCTTTCTCCCACAGTAAACAAGACAAGTTACCCTCAGACAAGCCAAGCTGGAAAGAAGACTCCTAGAGGAGCAAGGCTACCAAGACTCTGGGACCAGAGCAGCTGCCTGGAAGAAGCAGAAACCAGCTGGACTGCCAGGAAGAGGTTTAGACCAGAGTCACCTGGAAAGGACGCTCTCCCACCCATTGAGCTGCCAGCAGGTTGTGCACTGTGCTCCAGGTTCCCAACTCTGTGAGCTGTCACCCATGCTGGGGTGGACTTTGGTGATGCAGCTGTCTTTGAGTCCTTTCTGCTCCTTTAAGTAACCCCTCATCCATATTCCTGTGAGTAACCCTAATAAAACTCATCATGGTTCAAGTTGGTCTTTGGTGGCATATATACTTCAGTCCCTTGTAGGCCCGACTGGGGTGAGTAGATGTGTATTGTGTCTCCCCAGGAAGTTTTGTCACACAATGCCACCTTCCTGCCCTTTTGCTGCCACCCTGCCATAGGATGGCTCACAGTCTCAGCTGCTATTCCAGAGTCTTGCCTCTTGACTTTCTTGCCTCTCTTGACTTGCTGTAGCTAGCTCCCTCTGACTATGACTAAACACCTGTCTACGTTTCCCCAAATCTCTCATCATCTCTGTCCCTTACCTTGATCCAGAAATCCCCAGATAGAATACAGGCAGTAAGACAGTACGTGGCCAGTGCTCACACCTGCCAGGCAGAGTGTGACTGACTTTGGTGGTATGACCCGTGTTTTGGCTATTTTCATGATCTCCATCTTAACAAAATGATGGCTGGGTACAAGAGAATTAAGTAACCTGTACAAGGCCACACAACCATAGTGGGAGAGGTAGTTTTGGCTCCAGACAGTCTGACACTGGAGTTCATGACCTTCTAGCATGGAGGTGCCTCTCCTCATGGCATTTCCTAGAACCTGGTCAATGCCCCAGCATGTGGTTCCAGCTCTATGGGAGGTAGAGAAAGAAAGAAAGGAGCAAGTCATTTTTATAGCTTTGACTCCAAAGGTCAGTATTCTCCAACGTTTTGTTGAAGAGGCTTCATCAGCCTCTACTGGGAATTCATCTGAAGTGGTTCTCAACCTTCCTAATGCTGCGACCCTTTAATACAGTTCCTCATGTTGTGGTGACCCCAATCATAAAATTATTTTTGTTGCTACTTCATCACTGTAGCTTTGCTACTGTTGTGAATCATAATGTAAATATCTGATGTGTTACCCCCACAGGGGTCTCGACCCACAGGTTGAGAGCCCTTCTCTAAGATGACAGTTTATATCTCATTTGAATCCAGTCTTGTAGAAAGGTCCCAATATATGGCACTGGGGCTCATGAGACCCAGATAGCCTGAAGGGCTCCATGGCTGACCTGGGGACTTGGACAACAACTTCTGTGTGCTGAGCAGTGATCATGGAGCAGAGCAGGCTACCTACCCACATCTCTCCTATTCCCTTATCGGAGGGTCCATTTCCCACAGTCCGGCCCTGTCAGCTCTCTGAGGTGAGAAGGAGGCCCAGCGCAGAGCAGCGCTGGGATGTGCTGATCTTACTCCTGGGGCGGGTAAGGGTAGACACAAGGCCATCCTAGTCCCAGCCCAGGCTGGGGCAGTGAAGTGACACTTGCAAGGTTCCTGCAGAAAGGTCATTTTTCAGAACCCATCCCTCACTAAGGAAAGAGGTACCTTTCTTCTTCCTGGGAGAATTTACGATTCCCTAAGGCTTCTTTCAAAAGCCACCTCCCAACAAGGACTCCAGGCAAAGCAGAACTGATTTTGACCTGGGGTCGAGAAGAAACCTGTAGTGGTTTGTTTTTGCTGGTTAGGTCAAGTTCAAGGCCCTCTCCTGGTCATTCCAAGTTCTCCAGTAATCACTTCTCCATCACCATCGCCTGATGTATCTCAGCAAGGTGACCAGACAGGAGCCAGGAGGGACCTGCAACTGAAACTGATTAACCAGGCCTCAGAGTGGTTTAGCAATCTGTTCAGGGTCACACTGGCTTAGGAGTCAGAGGGCTGACCTCCAATCATGGCTTTTCTACTCAGGAGCCTTGACACAAGTGGTTCACTTGATACAAGTGATTCTTTGGCCTCCTGGTGTGTAACTCAAGGAGAATCAGAGCAGTTCCTAACCCGTTGTGGGGAGGAGGCAGGGCCGAGAGAAAGTTAGGGTTCAGTTTCCAAAGTGAGAGCCAGAGCTGCCGTAAAGACTCAGTCATCCACCTTGTCTGCCTCTTCCGGTACTGTCTTGCTCTCCCACCTCACCCCATGGAGACTGGTGTCGTGGTGCACCTGAGCCCAGCACACCTTTCCTCATCCCTTCCCCTAATCTCCAGGAGCTCATTTCGTCTCTTTCAGTTTACTCATGCCATCAAAACATCTTGCAAAGCCCAATGTAAATATCTTTTTATTATTGTTCGCAGCTGGGCCACCTCTATCAACTTTAATAAGAGATTCTTCTCTTTCCAAGTGCAAAAGCATATTTCCTTTTCATGCAGTTTGTTTGCAAACCTTCACTCATGTTGTTTGGAATACTTGTACTCCTTGGATACATAGCGCGGATTTTTATTTTCTCACTGTAGCAAAAACCACACACAATATAAATCTGACCATCTTAACTCTTTTTTGGGGGAGGGTGTTTGGTAGAAGACTCTTCGGTGAAGAATTCTTCCAGGACTCTACCATATCCTAAAACTCATTCCTACCTCACTCTGAGCTCAGGCCAGCCCCACCTACCCACAGTAAGAAAGAGTCCTGGACAACCAGCTCTCCTCAAATGGAATGCTCTGCGCCCTACACCCTTGCATTTCTCAATCCTGATGACTGTTCTCAGGATCATGTGACTTGGGAGCTGTTTTTCTGATACGGAGTCTCCTCAGATTTGAGGTTGTTCCCTAAGGCGTTTCATGGTGATCAGCCTAGGTAACTTCTCCACGTGAAATGACCCAGATGCCTTGTCACAGCCCCAAGATCCACCTAATTAAATGGTTTCCTTGACTGTCATGCCCTCAGCTGTCTGCCAGAAGAGATCCTACTCTTCCTGTCTCAGAGAGGAGAACCCATGTTACCACTAATGTGCTGTAGGATGGTCTGTATGTCAAATTACTCTGATTGGTCAATAAATAAAACACTGTTTGGCCAGTGGCTAGGCAGGAAGTATAGGCGGGACTAACAGAGAGGAGAAAAGAACAGGAAGGTGGAAGGAGACACTGCCAGCCACCGCCAGGACAAGCAGCATGTAAAGATGCCGGTAAGTCACGAGCCACGTGGCAAGGTATAGATTTATAGAAATGGGTTAGTTTAAGATATAAGGACAGTTAGCAAGAAGCCTGCCACGGCCATACAGTTTGTAAGTAATATAAGTCTCTGTGTTTACTTGGTTGAGTCTGAGCGGCTATGGGACTGGCGGGTGACAGAGGTTTGTCCTGACGGTGGGCCAGGCAGGAAAACTCTAGCAACACTAATGGACTGATAGTTCCGAGACAGGAGGCTTGGAGAAGCCTGTCTTAGCTGACTGTGCCTGACCTATGGGCATGAGCATTTGGTGAGACTCATTCTCTGACCTCTGTTCCTGTCCCTGTCCAACTGACAGTCACCACTACCAAGGGCGTCTACTTGATTTGTAAATAAAACTTCATTGGAATACATCCTTGTCCATTCATTCATATCCAGGCTGTGACTACTTCACACTGAGAGATCGTACAGCTTGACTTATAAAGACCAAACTACAATTAACTAGCCTTTTGTAGGAAAAAAAAAAAAAACCAAAATAACTTTTAGCCCTTGATTAAAAGCCTTGACAGAGTGTTCCTATGCCATTAAATAGTTTTCCTGGTTATAATAATTAATGGCTATACAACACTCTACAGGGTGGCCTGTGATTTCTAACTCGGTGTTTCTCACAAGACAGACTCATTTGCTGCCCTGAAAAATCTATAAGGAAGATTTCTGAGCTGAAGTATTTTCTTAGGGAAAATTCCCATGTGGAGTCTTGAGTCAAATCATCTTGTAAGTTCCTCCAGAGAAGGCCACAACTCTGTTCATGCTGAGAATTCTTACTCAGGTCCTGTTTTAGGAACTGAACTTCTGACTCTTTAGTTGACTGACATCTGTAGTCTCGAGGAAACTCTGCTCCAGAGGCCCTTCCTGCTTAGTTCTCTGGAGGCTCTTTTTTTTTTTTTTTTTTCCTTTTTTTACCACTGGCATAGTCGCTTGGTCTCTCCTTCATTCCCCATCCACTCCTCCAGTCCTCCTCTGCCCTCATCCGTTCCTCCAGTCCTCCTCTCCCTCCCCCCATCCATTCCTCTAGTCCTCCTCTGCACCCATCCATTCTTCCAGTCCTCCTGTGCCAACTCCACTCTGCACTGTGGTCTAAGCCCTGTTCCCCATGTACCTCTCATTTGTAACTCCTACACCCTCAGAGGCATCAGGCATCTAGAATAGATCTCTCAGTGAACAATAAAAGGGGTTCAGACTGGAACAACCGCATAGATAATGGGTGACAGAGCAATCCTTTTCAGGATTCCTCCCCTGGGCACCCAGGCCTGAGGGCCACTTGTCAAAAGAATATACACATCCCTTCCTCAGGCCCCACCATTACCCCTGCCTGCAATCCATTTCCATCCATTCTGCGTCCTCTGGCTCTTTAGAAAGTCTCTACATATTGGCTTCTGATTTACTGCATGCATAGACTATTTCTATGGGAAAGCAGCTAATAAAAAAGGAAAAACTCTAAAAATGGATTTTTGCTGAACACTGCTTCCCAATGAGTTTCTTTAATTGTGGCATTAGGAACATAGGCAATTACTTTCATTGACGTAGTTATTTGGACCCTGGAAGAAGCCAAATTATTCGAGGAGTCCAGGCTCCAGAAGCTTGGAATGCTGGTCCAAAGGTCTCATTGTCCCCACTGATTGAAGGACGGTTATCTGGGAAGTTAGACCAGAAAGTAGAATCGGGAGGGCTTCTGCCCAATACTCCACACCCTGTGTCTCTGCCCCAGTCTCTGCTCTCCTAAGCGGGAACAGGGCTCATGAACCAGAGTGTAGACATTTGTTCATTTGAAACGCTTCCCATAGGAGGCGCTTATATCTCAGCGTTCTTAATCTTCTGGTGGCTCTAATTTTGCCTTCCAGAAAAGGCTGAGCCAATTTCATCTGCATTTTTGTAGCAGCTTTTTGAATACTTAAGGATAAAGATCCTGCCTCCCTGTAATCTCTTCCTCCAAGTTCAGATGTGTCCAATTATTTCAGCCAATTTGCATGTGTCATTAGTCTTAGGTGTCTTGACTAAAGAGAGCTTTCCTGGACTAAAGAGAGTGTGTGGTTCTGGGTTCAAATCCCCAGAACCCCTGAAGAGAATGTTGTGATAGTATGAGGCTGGAACTCCAATGCTCCTAAGGAGAGACGATGGCCGGGGGTTGGGGAGGGGAGATGGAATAATCCCTGGATAGTTGTGGGGCAGCTAGCCTAGTGTACACAGCCTCCAGCAAAGTTGTCCTCCGACCTCTACACACATGGACATGTACACACACACACACACACACACACACACACACACACACACACACACACCCTCCTCCCCCATGAAAGGGCTTTTTAGAAGTGCCTGACAGTAGATGGCAGGTGGAAGTCAGCACTGAGCAGCACTCTCTGAGAGCCTTACGCAGTGAACTCGGTTTGTCTTCACAGCCGTTTCACAAAGGGATGCTGCTCCTGCTCCATTTGACAGACAAGAAAACCGAGCACAGAGCAAGGTAGTTCAACCAGGACTTGAATACAGGCACAGCTGCTTCCTGGCTGTGATGTAGGCATCTTGGAGTTTTAGCAATTTCCTCATCTATGACCTGGGAATGAGGAGTCCAGTGCCACAGAGATGTGAGGATCCTAAGAAGAAGACTGTGAAGCCAGCAGAAGGCTTCCTTCAGTCCTTTCTGGAGAAGGATTTTTTTTTGTGGGGGGATGGGTGTTAGGCCTAGGACTTGGGTTGCTTTTAATAGAGGTGCTGGTGAGGTAGACAAGGGCCTCTTGCTTAGGAGTCTCTGCACTACTGTGGCCCACACACATATGTGATGATGAATTGCCCTGGCTCATTGGCTCTCTTTCAGGAAGGGTTGATTGGTTTGTAGAACGGAGCCGAGCTGCCTAGCTACCTGTTGGATGGATGCCCTTGGCCTATGTGGAAGTGAGTCACGGTGGCAGGGGTTCCGAGTCACAGGCAGCTTAGGCGTTGTTTAAATGTCAGCGCTATAATTGACACAGTTTTCTAGAGGAGTAGGTACAGGGACACAAACCAAGGGCTAATTTAGTAGATGTTGCTTTCCTGAAACAAACACTTCAGAGGCACAAGTACACAGGAAAGCATTTGGGAGATATGTAGCCACTGAGCATAGGAAAGAAAAGGGAATCTGGTTTCTCCCAGCCTAGGGTGCTTGCCCAGAGCTGGGCTTAATACCCACTGCTTTATCCTTGCCCATGAGCTGTACATACTCAAAGGACAAAGGGTAGTGGAGCCTTCTGTGAACAACTTGTCCTTATCATGCATCTAAAAACAATGGCTCTGTGATGGTATTTACTTCCAAGTATTTTATTTTGAAATAACACTGTTGTAAGGAATGAGAGAGAAATGAGAAAAAGAGAGAAAGATGGGGGGGGGATCTTTCATCCAGTTCCCACTATTGTATCCCCCACCTTGTATAATTACAGCAAAATCTCCCACAACAGAACAGACTTGATTGCTGGTCCTTAAAAATATTGTGTGGCCGTGTGGGTGTATGGTTCTGTATGTATGGTGTATGAGAACACGGGTTCGTGTACATTCGTATATGTTGGTGTAGACAGGTGCATGCCTTGGTGAATGTGTGGGGGTCAGAGGACAACCTCAGGTCTTCACCACCTCCCTTTGTGTGGGACAGGTTCTCTTTCTCTCTTCAGAAGCTAGCTTCCCAGAGATTTCCCCTCTCTGCTTCCCGGCTCACTGTAGGAATGCTGGGATTGCAGACATACTCTGCTGTGCTTGCCTTTTACATGGGTTCTGGAGATTGGAACTTAAATCCTTGGCTCTCTTAAATCCTTGCAAACACTTTGCCCCCACCTGCTGGTCCCTTTTAATCCCTTGCAGCGTCCTCCTTTTTCCTTTCTTTGGTAGCGCTGTTTTTTCTCTCACTTTCTTGTGTTTTTCAGCCCAGCTTTCTCTCACCAGCTCCCTTCATTTCTCATTTCTCCACCCTTCCTTCTCCCTGGCTCCTCCTCTCTTCTTTTCTATTTAGAAAGTCTTTTAGAGGTCAGCACAGCATGGTTTCAAACTCACAATCCTCCTGCCTCAGCCTCCCACTGAGATTGCTGAAATCACAGTGTGTACCACCGTACCACCACGCCTGGTCATTTCCCTCTTTCTCTTACCATCCGTTCCTCAAGCTTAACTGGAATCAGTGCTCCGATAAAGCTTTCCTTCAGGTCTCTGTCTGGAAAGCTGCATCTGCCTTGTTAGGAGCCTGCCACCCTCCCCTAAGATGGCATTGTTCCTCATCCTCTACTACTTCCAGAACAGCTGTATTTGGTACCTACAGACTCCATTCACCCATCAGATTAGTGTACTTAGCTTGGCTCTGGCCGACTCACTCCCCACTGCAGGGAGTATCAGAGTCCACACAGGTAAGGCTCTTGTGTGGCCTGCCAGTTTCCATTTGTTCTTATGGTTTGGAAAACTGAGAGTTTAGAGAGAAAAAAACAAACAAAAAAACAAACAAACATACATACAAACATACAAACAGTTTAGATCCCATGGGCAGGCTAGGACACAGAGCTGGGGGCAGGAGCTAGCTCTCTGATTCCTCCCCCAGCACTTGTCACTCACTAGACACCTGCTCCTTTCCCTAGCTTGCCCTGGGTAGCAGAGACCAAGCTAATGGTCTTAGAGCCCCGAGAAATGGCAGCTCTGGCCTCTGAGCACTTGCCCTGTCTGGGATCAGTAGGAAGGTCTTGGCCCTGTCCTCATGCTTAATTTTCCTTTGATCCCTGGAGACATAGTAACTTCTGATGGGGAACTGTAAATCACTGACTGCTTCATCATGTTCGGCATGTTGTCATGGAGATGGAGAGCCATGTTGAGAGTTGTGCCGATGATCACGCATGCTTACAGACTCTGGCAACTTGTGTGTGTGTGTGTGTGTGTGTGTGTGTGTGATCTTTCTCTATTTTGAAAGGAGTATTACAAGACTTTCTTACAAAGATATTGGGATGGGTCAATGAAATAATGTGTACTGGGCTTTCCTCAGGACCAAGGTCACAGCAAGTGAATAAAGGATAGTTAATGCCACCCAGCGAATCCTGGGGCTGGGTGACATCCGACAGCTGATGTGTACACTGCTGATATCTGGGAGGCTGCTGGGTTGGAACAACAGGTCACATCAAGTTAGAAGCAATGTGTGAGGGTCTTAAAGATGCCTGGGCAGGGCTGTCCCCAAACTTAGACCTATGAGAATACAATGGATCAGATGACCCATCCTGCCCTGTGTTCAGGATTCTGCACACCAGATTCTTTGGCTAGACCTCTTCATCGTTAACTCACATTAGCTCCACAATCCAGGCATGGAGACAGACAAGAGATGATGGGCTGTACCTAGGTCACCCATCATCTGCAGTCTCTGCGCCTGGTACAGGACTTGATCTGCTGCACCCCTAGGCTCACTCTGTCTTCTCACCCTCTCAAGAGTGATAACTGTGTGGTCCCCAAGACTGCCTGGGTATCAGAACCACCTGGAAAGGAACACTGAATTAAACACTTCTGGAGTGTGGCTCTGGCCTGTATATATGTTGGGTAAGGAAAGACAACATTGATGAAGAGATCCATCTACTTTGAGTTGTCCAAGCACAAAAAACCTGCACCTGAAAGTGGACATTCCTTGCGTTTTGTGCATGTGTGCCTAGCTTAGCTCTTCCTCATTCTGGGATCCTTGCCAAATACTCCCATGGACGCTAGATAACCCCAGGCTGCTGCTCCACTTAGTCTGGGACTGAAAGATGCTTAGCATGCACATCCCAGGTACAGATTCTGGACAGAGGAGCCCTGTCCTGTTGCCATTGCTAACCTGTACCAATATTTCTATTTTGGAGAAGAAAGCAAGAAACAATAAAACCCCAAATCCAGGGTCTTTTCTCTTGAACTTTGTTTTTACCAGTCCCTCAACCAAATCTACCCTTCATCCCAGGCTTACAACTCTCTGGGACTTTACATTGATCAGAGACCATGACAACCCAGCCCTCTTCAGTTCCTTCAGTAAGTCTGCACAGAGCATTCACAGGCTCTGTGGCTAGGGATGCCACATCAGGTCCCTGAACTCACGTGGATAATGGTGTGTCAGGAGCCAACATGGAGTCCAAGAATCTATTCCTGTAAAGGCTATAGTGCTGTGGGAGTGTTCTGTATGGCAAATGTGTTGCTAATAAAACACTGATTGGCCAGTGGCTAGGCAGGAAGTATAGGTGGGACTAACAGAGAGAATAAAAAGAACAGGAAGGCAGAAGGAGTCACTGTCTGCCAGCCACTGCCAGGACAAGCAGCTTGTAAAGATGCCGGTAAGCCACGAGCCATGTGGCAAGGTATAGATTTATAGAAATGGATTAATTTAAGATATAAGGACAATTAGCAAGAAGCCTGCCACGGCCATACAGTTTGTAAGCAATATAAGTCTCTGTGTTTACTTGGTTGGGTCTGAGCGGCTGTGGGACTGGCAGGTGAAAGATTTTTATCCTGACTGTGGGCCAGGCAGGAAAACTCTAGCTACAGATACCCAGAGATCCAAGTGAGGTATTGGATTATCCCACAGCATTATTGACCAGTCTTAGGGACCAGAGGACAAAGTTACACCCAAGAGAGTAATAGAGACTGAGCAGAGTTCTCAGGTTGAGTGAGCTGGACTGCTTGGGTTGGACGGGGCATTCAGGACAGGAAAAGGATATTTAGGAAGTTAAACTCAGTGGTTGATGCTGTGGGAATGTTCTGTATGGCAAATGTGTTGCTAATAAAACACTGATTGGCCAGTGGCTAGGCAGGAAGTATAGGCGGGACTAACAGAGAGAATAAAAAAAGAACAGGAAGGCAGAAGGAGTCACTGCCTGCCAGCCGCCACCAGGACAAGCAGCTTGTAAAGATGCCGTTAAGCCACGAGCCATGTGGCAAGGTATAGATTTATAGAAATGGATTGATATAAGATATAAGGACAGTTAGCAAGCAGCCTGCCACGGCCATACAGTTTGTAAGCAATATAAGTCTCTGTGTTTACTTGGTTGGGTCTGAGCAGCTGTGGGACTGGCAGGTGAAAGAGATTTGTCCTGACTGTGGGCCAGGCAGGAAAACTCTAGCTACAAATGGCGCCAGAACGTGGGGCAGGAATTTCCACTTAAAACCTGAGAAAGCGTAAAAAGATTCTAAAACGGAGCTAAAACAGCTTCCTAGTTGTCTTTCTCAAGTTAGCCGAAGCCTGCGGGCTTGAGCTACTGTATGGCGGGTTCCTGGCGTGTGCGCTCGACCTGTAATATGGCGGGAATGAGGCCTCTGCAAGTGGCACATTAAGCTGTGTGGTGGATTTAGCCTTTCCTAGTACAAAACAAAAAAAAGAGGTTTCTGGGCTACACGCTGCTTTGATAGAAGCATAGACCCACGAAGGCTCCCAGAGCTGATGGTAAACGTATCGCCATGCTGGGAAGCTGAGGTGGGCGGAGCCAGCAGCCACAGCACCTTTCAGTCTTAGAATGCTGCAGTTTAAAGTAACAGGTTCACAATAAGACAGATTCAGATGGAACAAGACTTTAAATGCTTTAAAATGTGTGTAAAAATGTATGTAGGCTTCAAAGAGAGATAAAAAGGAATATATACAGTTATATAAAGAAATAGATAGGTTTGAAAAATGAAGTCTTTAAAGAGACAGTAAAGGTAGTATAAAATATAAGCCACGTAAGATGGATATCACACAGAGAATCTGCATTGTGTTGACTTTGGGATTCTTAACTGCAGAGAGATATTTGATTGTAAAGGAAGCTGAGTTAAACCAATATGTATATTTTAAAGATACCTTAACTTCAAAACTTGGATGTAAGGATGTGTTGCTTTGGAAAGGAGACTCTGCTTTTGTTCCCACAGAAAGCCAGAGGCTATGGATTTGTTCCAGATTAAGATACATCAGGTTTGACCAGCCAAGACCACCTGAAAGGTCTCCGATGACACCATGGCTCAGATGATCCAACCTTCAGAACCGTTTCAAGGCAACTGACTCAGAAGATACACTCTCACGGACTACTCCATGATCCTAAAATTTTCTTTGTGTCCCCACAAGATACAGCGCCCCTCTCCAGCAGGAAGCAGTAAGAGAAGCTACGCCCAAATTCCCAAATTATATGTAATTTACTTTAAGGTTAAAACCTTCCTTTTTGAAAAAAAAAATGGGGGAAGTGCTGTGGGAATGTTCTGTATGGCAAATGTGTTGCTAATAAAACACTGATTGGTCAGTGGCTAGGCAGGAAGTATAGGCGGGACTAACAGAGAGAATAAAAAAAGAACAGGAAGGCAGAAGGCCTGCCAGCCACTGCCAGGACAAGCAGCTTGTAAAGATGCCGGTAAGCCACGAGCCATGTGGCAAGGTATAGATTTATAGAAATGGATTGATATAAGATATAAGGACAGTTAGCAAGAAGCCTGCCACGGCCATACAGTTTGTAAGCAATATAAGTCTCTGTGTTTACTTGGTTGGGTCTGAGCGGCTGTGGGACTGGCAGGTGAAAGAGATTTGTCCTGACTGTGGGCCAGGCAGGAAAACTCTAGCTACAGGTTGAGGACAAAGAATGGGGGAGAGAGAGAGAGAGAGAGAGAGAGAGAGAGAGAGAGAGAGAGAGAGAGAGAGAGAGAGAATATGAATGAATGAGAATGAACAGTATCAGAGTAGATCCAGGATCCAGGGTAGGTCATATGAGTATCCTGGTCTCTTCCATCAGGCAAGGTTTAGGCAAGCCTTGGCTGGGGAGTGAACCCATCTAATTGACTATGCAAGGAAATCCCTGGTAGCCTTATGGAGATCCAACCAAAGGGAAAGATGGAGGGATAGAAAACTGTGGGTGGAGCTTAGGAAAGAAAAGAGGTTGGTTTAGACTACAGTGTGTTGAATACTCAAGCGTCCATTTCGGCAGAGAAAATCAAGCTGTGGGACATGCTTGTGCCTTGTACTTCTGGAATCAGAGCTCCACTCATACCACAGTCCACCCCACTTAGTAAACTAGGTAAACATGTAAACTAGGTAAACTTAGTAAATGTGACAACGGGAAGCATGGTTAGGAGGGTACCATCCGTACTAATGTTACAGACCAGAGACTTGACAACCAGCAGTGTCCAATCACCCTCTGAAAATTCAAATGAGCTCACCTTCCTAATGGCTTCTAGCCTATGGGTTTAGGATATGGAACAGGGGAAGCTGAGGGTGTAGTTACAGTGGGTTTTAAAAATGTTTCTTCTAGGAGCCTATAGACTTTGTGAGAGGGACCTTACATGTCCATACATCACTGCATCTCTAGAACTGGGAACCTGCCTGCCTATATAAACACCTCATAAATACATGTTGAATGAGTAGATGAATAAATGAATCACCTCCCCCAGCCTTTCCTAAAGCACTGCCCTCCTCTGATTCTTGGTGAAGAATCAAGAAGGCCCTCACCCCCATCGGTGACCACAGATGGGCACTAAGAGGAAGAGCCCAAAGGGCTGCTTTCAACCAGCTGTCCTCTTTATCTCATTCCATGTAGAGGTCACCTTGGGGCATATAAATAGCAAGCAATTTTCTGGATGAAATTTGTGTTTCTCATTTTAGAAGAATAGGAGGTCAGAAGAAGGGCCCCTGAGGGGCAGTTTGAAGGGCCTCAAAGGACAGGCCTAGTAAACAATCAGTGCAAACAGACTCCCCCAGATTCATTAATGCCCTGAAGTAGCCAGAGTTCTCAGGAAGCCTGGATGTTCTCTGAAACACTCTCTGCTTCTCTTCTGAGAAATCCGTCTGGCTTCGGGGCTGGAAGGAAAGAAAAGAGGGCAGAAAGTGTCCACTTTGCATGGCCTATGAGCCACCTCTGAAACCACAGTCTACACAGCCTCCCGGAAGAGCCTAGCAAGAGATCCTTCGTTCCATTTTGTAGATAAAGGGTTGGACACTCAGGGCATTAAGTTGCTTGCCCTAAGCCTCATAGCGAGTTACGGAAAACCACAACAAGACCAGACACAGACTCCTTTCCTCCACAGGAGTTTCCCCGTCTCTGAACCCCAGAGTCAAGATAAGCTAGCCTGCTGAATAAGGGGTGACAGAGTGGGATTTCGCAGCCAAGGACTGGTGCGTAAGGACAGTTGTACAGACCAGGGGGTATGACATCAAGAAAGGGAAAATGTGTCCCTTAGATTCCAAAGTGTCTTGGTGTTTGGGAGAACTAAATCACCCCATTTTTTAGATGAGGAAACAGAGGCATGGAGGCTAAGTAATTTATGTCCTGGGTTGGTGATCATCCCCCTCTGTTGAGCTCCTGTGATATGGGGTTCCTGTCCTGGGGAACAGATGCTCTACAGGAAACCACATGTTTTGAGCCTGAAATAGCTTGAGCACCAGGCTGTGAGGTCCCTCAAAGAGCTGTATATCTAACAGTTCAGAGTAAGGCACAGAGAGAGGCACCACATGGAGTGTATGACGCAGCATGAGAGCATCAAACACTTGAGGCCATTGACTTTACAGAGAAGGAAGGCTCTGTCTTAGTTTGGGAGCCTTGGTCTGTGGTCAGTTGGCTGTGTTGCTTTGGGACCGGCGGAAGGCTGCATGTTATGGCCGAAGCAGCTGATAGATGATGCTGCTCACTGTGAAGGAGAGTCCCCTCTGGGGGTATGCCCCAGTGACCCTTCCAGACCTCATTGCTTACAGGTTTCCACTGTCTTCCTGTAGCACCAAACTGGAGACTGTGGGGGTTCTTAACACTCAGCCTTTGAGGGAGGCTCCAGACCACAGCACAGACTCCAAACTCCTTGTGCATCCCTTGGTACCTTGTCCAAAATCTCGTCCCGTGTAAATCTCACCCCAAGGCCACGGCACATCCTCTGCCTTTTCTTTCTTCTGTAACAGTACATGGGCTCCTTTTCTAGGCAGTCAAAGTGACATCATGAACAAACAAATTCACTTCAAGTCAGAGACAGTTTTTATTTAATTTGTGACGGGAAGAGTTTTGACTTGAGTTGTTTAATTTTCAAAAGAAGAAAAGAGAAAGGGGATTCTTTGAAGAAGCCCGAGGTGACATGCAGAAACATAGAAGAGCCATGAGGCTCACAGCAGCACCGGAGTCCTGAGAACATATCCTCCTGAGAGGTACAGTAATTTCCTCATTTGATCGCAGACTGATGTGACAAAGTGACATGTTAGACCCCCCTCCCCGAAGCTACTAACCCCAAGTGTCACACCCTTAGAGACCTTAATTCTAATTAAGAATCTAGGACTTGTTCGAAAAGTCTCAAAGAAGAATTTTGATTGGCCCCCTCTAAAACATTGCAGTGGCCCATAAGTGGCTTCACCTTCTTTCCGAGGTCAGAGACCTAGCTGAAAGAATCATGGCCCAGTGGTTAAAGTACCACATTGCTCTTCCCAATGGACCCAAGTTGAGTTCTCAGCACCCACATCAGATGGTTCCCAATAGCCTGTGACTCCAGATCCAGGGGGATCTGATGCCTCTGGCCTTGAAAGGTACCTGCACTGATGCACACATACAGATGTTAAAAAACAAGAGAAATGAGTCTTTTAAAAATACTCAGAAAAAGACTTCCATGGTCTAATAAAGGTGTGTAACTTTGAACTAACCGATTAGTAGTTTTACAAGGACAGTAGAGTGTTGGAGGCAGTGGGGACTTTCTGGGAGGTGGGAAAAAGTTGGGTAATGTTTCTGGAACATATCCAGTGATAAAATACCTTTATCACAGAGCACCCGAAGGACTAGTCTTCCCTGAAATATAATTTAAGAAACATTCTAGTTCTTAGTGGTAAGGGACATGTTTTCTTCATATTTCTTTTCTTCCCTGTGTCTAGGAGACCTCACACCCAGGAGGCAGTCAAAGGAATCCTAGTAGCTCGCTGTAGAAGGAGGCAGCAGGCACGCTGGGCTAGTCCATTGGTCCAGGTTCCTGTGTATAAATGCTAAGAGCTCCACTCCCGCCTCTCTGCTCCCTCTGATGTTCTCACAGTGGCTTTAATTTAGTTGTTTCAGAGTCTTTGGTACCTCAGAAGCCACATGACTCCTTTGGTAATCCAGTTTTCTGCATGGAAGAAGCCCACAGGTCTGAATTCCAACTCTGATCCCTGTGTGAACCACCTGTGGCATCCAAATCCCCAATGCAATTCCTGAAACTTACAATCCCAGTGGGGTTCATCTGGTTCGAGCTACCAGACACTCAGTGCCTAAGCAATCAGGGTGCCGTTAATGGCATATGATGCTGACTAATCAAAAACAATTCTCTACACCTAGAAAGTATCCCCAAAGCTTTCAAAGCTGCCCCCTCGAAGCTCATTGTCCCGAGTCTTGCTAACACGATGCTGTTCTCCATCTATGGCATTTTTTGCTGTCCCAGTTCCAGAATGCAGAGACATCAGAAAACACAGAGAAACGAATTAGAAAGTATCAGTGCCAGGGGGTGGCTTCAGGGACCATCTTTCCTGGCTCCTACCTTGCTTTGATTTCTTTTTTACACGCAGAGAAGCTGACACAGAAAAAGAAAGTGATTTGCCTGAAGCCACACAGCAAATAAATAGCAGCATGGACACTGGTCTAGGGAAGAGCTAGATAAGTGTGTTCTAAAAGATACTTCTGACAGGCTTCGGTCTTTTGGGATGTGGGAGACGAGGTGCTCAGTATTGCTCATAGGGGAGCACACTATGGATGAGCAAATCGAGGCTCTGAAGACCCCTGCAGTCAACAATCCCATTGCATCCTGTTCCCACCATTGCACTTGAAGTTCATCCGTCTGGGAAATGCCACCTCTCTCTCTGTAAAAGGCCGTCCTGAAGAATGAGCTCCTCAGAAGCCATAGCTGAAGGGGCAGACTCTGGGTTCACTAACACAGCTGTGGCACTGGGGGGTGGAGAGAGGCAGGACAGGAAGTGGAGGAACCTCTGAGTGAATGACAAGGAGGTCGATGCTGCAGAAGCCTGGGCACGAGGATGTGTGCAGAAGCCACATCCCTGAAATCTTCCTTCATCATGGCTTCATCTCTCTGCAGACTGATGAGTGTTGTGTGGGAAGACAGATATGGTGTCTTTAGAGCAGAGGCTGGCCCTGGAGATGAGGTGGGTGGACGGTTCTATATTGCTACAGCTTCAAGGGACGGGAAGGTGACATTTTATACACAGATGCCCTACAAAAGCCTGGTAGAGGATACAGGGCGTAATCTGAGCAATGGGAGAATAGGTGGAGTTCATCCTAGAGAGGCAGATGGGGCAGTGAGGAGGTGACATGGACATTCCAGGCAGCCTGCTGATCTGGGCAGGTGTGGGTCCAGGGGAGCTGTCCACCGACCTCGCCCTCCATGGTACTTGTATATGTCACATGGCGGCCTGAGGGTCCAGGAAAGCTGCTTGCATCGTGGAGCACAGCTGGCTTGCCAGCTCCAGATAGAAGGTAAGGACAGTTACCCAGCCCTCCAGGCTTCCAGCAGACTCTAGCTACAAATTCCCCAACGCTCAGGGATCCCAGTTATAATCCTAGCCACATCCCTGAAATGAAGTTATTTTAGGGTCTGGATGTTCTCATCTTGTAGAATAGGCTTTGTAATGTATTTCCTCCTGAGACTTCTGTCTGAATGGAGCAGCCCTCGGTTGGCTTCTTGCCTGCTGGGGTTCCGGGTTCTACACATCACTCTTCCTTGTTATTTCATAAATCTAAAGTGAGTCTCTCACCTTAGAACTGTAAAAGTGGAAAATTGCAATACTGCTGTGCACTTCCTTTATGACCCTAGGAAGGTTCGCTCAAGAGATGTAGCTTTCCCGGGGAAGCACCGCCAATAAAGTCGCATGAGTCAGCTGGAGCCGGAGTCTTGCAAGTCATAGGGCCTTCCTGGGCCTCTCAGCTTCCCATGGGCAACCTCATAAAGTAATTGGAAGAACCAAGAAAGACCGTGGGCACAGAAACGGTCATAAAGGGGCCGGGGCTGAGAAAATGGTGGTAGTGATGATAATAAAATTGAAATTTAAAATTGTGATGAGAACTGGGGTCATTACAAGCAAGACTTGGCTCTATTTCTGACCTGGGACAGCAGCGGAAGCTGCTGGCATCAGAGCGGCAGAGCCTACCTCTGGCAGAGGAGTCAGCCTATCCTGGCTCCTTCTTCAGCAGTGGATGGGTTGATAAAAGATGATCCAGGATCCAGGCTTATCCAGGGAGCTTGCCCAGGAAATTGGCTCACTTCCCCGAGGCAACAAAAGCAGTTCTGTGGCTAGCAGGGGCCTGGTGTGTAGTCCCCTTATCGTGAGCACTCAGAGTTTCTGGCCTATGGGCCCCTGTCACCATCATTACTGCCGTCCCAGCCACTGCCTGCCACGGCCTCCTCCCCCTCCTCCCCCTTTCCCCTCTCCTCTTCTTTTTTCTCGTCCTATTCCCATTCCTTGTCCTCCTCCCCTCTCCTCCTTTTCCTCTTTCTCCTCCCCTCCCCCTCATTTCCCTACTCTTCCATCACAGTGAGCAGGAGCAATTGGGTAAGAACAAAAGTAACTGGGACATATTTTAGAAGTGGCGCCTGCCTGACCTAGGCTCTAATCCTTGCTTAGCCACTGACACACTCTGCACCTTTGAGAAAGCCACAAACCTTTCCTGAGCCCAAGTTTCTTCATCTGTTGATCCCTAAAGACATGATCTACTCCATATTCCAAGACGAAGATACACGCTGGGGAGGGAATTCACGGCACACCCGCCGCTAAGGTGATCTCTGAACTCTAAGAGCTTGAGATAAAAAGATGACATTACGGGAATGTCAGCCGCAGCCCCGTGACCTCATCCCTCCCTGTCTCCTCATCACCCAGAAAGGGGTAGCTAAGGAAGCTCTGATGAAACTAGGAAGGGCATGTTGTTCTTTCCAGTGGCAGACCTCCAGCCTTGGGGTAATCCCTGAGGCGGTGGGCAACCAAGGAGACCAGAAAAGAATGGCGGGCGCTTGTGTTAGCTCAGCACCGGGTTCTGCCAGCCATAGCTGCATTCCTCGCTAAGCTTTCAGAATGGCTTTTCCATAACCATCACCCCTCCCTGCCCTCCAGAGTATACTTGCCTGGCAGTACCCATATATTTTAGCTGGGATCTAAGCAGTCCTAACCAAATGCCAGGTGGCTACGTTTCTCTCCCTGGACACCGCTGTTGATTCAGCCTTGAACTTGGTTAGTGCTGTTTTGAATCCAGCCCTTGCCTCCGGCTCCCAGTGGCAGCTGGGCTCCTGTCCAGCTCCTCTGCCACTCCCCCTAGATGTTTCCTTATCATTACTGCAAATCAACTCTCCTCATCCTGTCCCTGTGATTGATTTCTGGGCTCACTGTGCAGAACTTGACTTTTATCTCTGCTAAATTTCATCTTGTTGGTTCAGGTCCATTGTTCCTAGCTGTCAAGAGAGCTGGAATCTACCATATTAGCCTTCTTCACCAGCTTTGTGTGGGGACTTGGGGGCGGAGGGTGGAGTTGGTTATGTCAGAGCTGGGGTGGGTGGGTGCCGCTGGATGGTTAGGTTTAGTGTGGGGAGGGTGGGATAGAGAAGAAGGGTCTGGCCCAGGGCTGTTAATACAGGATATTTAACAGATGAATCGGAGACACTTTGGGGAGTCAGTTTGATATGGTAGGAGCATGCCCTCATGGTCCCAGATAGGTGCAATACCAGAACGGCTGAGATGTCAGTGGGTTCAAGCATTGAGACTATGTCCCGGACAGAGGATGAGAAGACAAAGCTAGTGGCCAGTGCTCAGAAGGAGGAATGCAGTCGAGGTCTAGGGGAGTGCTAACAAAGATTCCTCCCTCCTCCCTCTGTCTCACCAATAAGCAGCCAAAACATTTGTTCCACCAACCATCTTACAATGAACTTTTCCATACCTCTGCATTTTTTCCCCTCCAACTTAAGCATTACAGTTTATTGCATCTCTGGAAAGCTGACCAATCCCCTTGCATACTTAATCCAGCTCCATATAATGCCCAGAACTGTTCACACTTTCCAGTCTGGCCATATCACTTCCTACTTAACCCTTTTATGCCTTTCATCATTGTTCGTACAAATTCTAAATCCCTCTGTGTATTGCAAAGATAGTCCCAGTGATCTGATTCCCACTTCCTCATGGGATGCAGCTGAAACTCTGTCTATGCAAACCGTTCAGCCTTTCACATTCTGATGTCTCTGCAGGTCAGATGTAAACTCTTGTTACTTTGGATGGCCTGGCCTGGGGTTAAAAAGAAAAAGAACTCTTGTAAAGCAATGTCCAGACCCAGAGATGCTCCAGTCTTGGAGCGAATAGCTATGGCAGCCCCTGGTTCATTAGCTTGCATTTGACTTTTAGACTGAATATTTGTCTACCTCTTCACTAGACTCCAAACATTTTAGAAAATGGATTTTTTGTTTATCTTTGCATGAAATAAGTGCTAAACATGTTCTTGATGAAATGGAAATGAACTTGAGGCTTTCCAGTCAAGCGAGTCCAAGTTTAGATAAGAATCTCAAGTCTAGGGATATAGGGTAGAGAAAGATGAACAAAGAATTAAGTCAGTAGTATGTGTATGAGTGTGTGTGTGTGTGTGTGTGTGTGTGTGTGT
>CABHPQ010165568.1:0-34797 GCA_902168405.1 Peromyscus aztecus | reverse complement strand
GGTTACTTTCTGATTTCCTTCTTGCTGTTGACATACAGAAAAACTAGTGCAATTTGATTGTTGATTTTATGACCTGCTGCTTTGCTGAAATCTCTCATCACATCTGAGAATTTTATGGTAAAGGTACTCAGGCACTTCAATAGGAACGTGTCATTGGCAAGCAGGGATAAGGTGGCTTCTTCCTGTTTATATGGCTTTCACTTTTCATTTTTGGTGATGACTCTGGGCATGACTTCAAGCACTGGATTGAGTAAGAGCTGAGAAAGCGCACACTGCTTTCTCATTTTCACTTTTCTAGGAAATTCAGTTCTTCCTCACTTGATCTCATGCTAGCTGTATCATTGTCACGTGTAGGGGTCTCTGCAAACACCAGGGCCTGCAGAGCGTTGAGACAGGGGAGGCACGAAGGAATTTGATGCAACATTTGGTTCAACACAACTCAGTAGCTGGTGTTGCTGCAAACTTCAAGTGTCTGACACCAGGTAGTTTATTTTAGGTATATTTTAGCACAGCACAATTTAGAAAAAAAAAATCTCCCTGGTGATAATTAACCCAATCGCAAGTGCACACCAAAGCTTAAGACATGATCACATTAAAGCTCTTACAAAGTACAAGTAAACACTTGTATAAAAATGGGTTCTGAGCTGGGCGGTGGTGGCGCACGCCTTTAATCCCAGCACTCGGGAGGAAGAGGCAGGCGGATCTCTGTGAGTTCGAGGCCAGCCTGGGCTACTAAGTGAGTTCCAGGAAAGGCACAAAGCTACACAGAGAAACCCTGTCTCGAAAAAACCAAAAAAAAAAAAAAACAAAAAAAACCAAAAAAAACCCCAAAAAACAAAAAATGGGTTCTGTAGATTAAGAAAGCAGGCTCCAAGTCAACAAGCTCATGATAGGGGTCTGGGGGAAGATAGTGATATAGAGATGGACTGAGTTAAATAAACTCAAAATAGAGGTCTAGGGGAGCTAGGAGAATGTGCAGACATCACATTCCATTCCCGATGGTTTCCCTGGTGCTTATCTGTGAGCACAGAACCTACAGTCAGATATAGTCATTATTCTGCTGATATCTATTTATTCTGCTCCTGGTTTCTTCAGAGCTGTTATCATGAAGTCGTGCTGAACTTTATCAAAGGTCTTTTCTGCATCTGTTGACATGATAAGTGATTTCTGTCCCTAGTCCATCTGTGTCTTTTACATGTACTGATCTGTCTGTGACTCATTGTCCTTGCATCTCTGGAATGAAACAACTTTGTTATGATACACAATCTTTCCACTGTCTTTTTGATTAGTAAGTATTTTACTGATAATTTTTGGAATCAGATCAGAAAAAATGGGCCTGTAGTTGGGTAAACTGTTTATTGGCTCCTTATACACTGTCAGAGTAATCCTGACTTCATAGGATTAGTTCACTTGGGTTCCCTTTCCTTCTATTGTGTGGAATAATTTGAGGTGCACCGGAGTCACTTCTGCAAAGCTCTGGGAAAATGTGGTGGTGAATTAGTCTGCTCTTGGCTTGTCTTAGCTGGGAGACTTTTTTTTTGTTGCTGTTCAATTTATTGATTGTCATGGATCTGTTTAAGTTGCTTACATGTCTACATTCTCTTGGTCATATGTGTCTAAGAATTGACCTATTTCTTCTAGATTTTCCAGACTTTTGGAGTATATGTTTTCAAAGCATTTCCTAGGGATCAGAATTCATTAGAATCTGTTGCAATCTCCTCCCTTTCACCTCCACTTTTATTATTTTGGATCTTTTATTTCTGTCAGTAGGTTTGACTAAGGCTTTATTGAACTTGTCTATCTTTTCAAAGAACCAATCCTTTGAGTGGTTTTTTTCTGTCCTTTATTCTTCATTTTATTGACCTAAGCTCTACTCTTATAATTTATTTTCATCTACTACATTTTGGTTTGGCTTATTTTTTTTTAAAGTGGTAAACCATTAAGTTATGTATTTGAGGTTTCCCTGATTTTTACTTGTAGAACATCATACTAATTCATGTCCACTAGAACTAACTTTGCTGTGTCCTAAAAGTTACAATAAATCATGTTTTTATTTTTATTGACTCTAGGAATTTTTTTAATTTCCTCCATGACTCTTTCAGTGACACATTGATCATTCAGGAGACTATTATTTATTACCCACCCATATGGGTAGCTTTTCTTGCTATTGATTTTTAGTTTTATTCTACTGTGAGCTTATAAAATTTAAGACATGTATTTTATTTTTTAAGACTTGGTTTGTAGCACAACATATGATCTGTTTTTTGAGAAAGTTCCACGGGCTTCTGACAACAGTGCATATTCACAGCTAATAGGTAGGGTATTCTGCAGATATCTGTTCAATCAATCCATTTGATATGTTTGATTTTCGGTACAGTCAAACCATGAGCTTTCTTTGTAGATTTTTCTGGGCTGGGTGTTTTGTCTGTTGAGGAGAGTAGGGAATTGAATCGATGCAGTATTATTGTATACGGCCCCATCTGTCTTGTTAAGTGTGTTTTATGAAATTAGATGCCGCAACACTGAACCTATATATATCTTTACATTTTCTCACCTCCTTAATGGATATTTTCCTTTAGTAGCATGTAGTGACCTCTTTTTTCTCTTGTTACTAATTTTGTTTTGAAATCTACTTTATCAGATGTAAGACTAGCCAATTCTGCCTGTTTTCTGCATCTACTTGATGTAGGGTTTATAGTCTTCTTTTCTCTCATTTTCAGCTTTTCTGTGTGTTTACCAGTGAAATGTGTTTCTTGCAACCAGCAAATGGTTGGTTTTTGTGTTCTAATTCAGTCATCTGGTGCATGTCTTTTAATTAGAGAGTTTAGACCACTAATATTCAGGATTATTATTGAGGTATACTTTGTATTTTCTGTAGTTTTATTTATTCTTTTTCTAGTTGAAAACTGTTTAGTATTTCCATGAGGCATTGGGGCTCGCTGATTTGTTCAGCTGGGTGTGTTTGACTCTTTCCTAATTTTTATCTATTTATCTGTTCTTCCCATGGAGTTTTCTCTTTCTTGTGCTATCATGTTGTGACTATCATCCTCCTCTGTGTGTAGAATTCTTATAAATATCCTCTGTAATTCTGGCTAAGTGGCTATGAAATGTTTTAGTTTCTTCCTGTGAATTTCCCTTTCTCTGCCTCCCATCTCACTGTAGGGACACTGGGTTCACAGGCAGGTGGTACTGTGTCTGCTTTAAGAAGACTCTGGACTCAAGTCTTCATTCTTGATGACAAGCACCTTACCACCTGAACTAACTCCCCAACCTCTACATCAGTTTCCTTTCTTCATCCATTTGCTTATTTAATCCTCCATGACATCCCCGAACATTTTAAAAAGTGGGATTTTGAATCATTTGTCTGGGACTTCAGTGATTTGTTAGTTTTCTTTCGGGCATTTAGGAACCATAAGCCTCTGAAGGTGTCATTACTCGATCTGCACGTCTGTTTGGGCAGATGCATCTTTCATGGTTTTCCCCATCTTTTGTTCATTTTTTTTTCATGTGGATTTTCTTCCTGAGTAGTTTTCTCTTGAGCATTTAGAGGGAAGAAGCAAATAGCAATAACAAAAGCAATGATTTGTCAACAATCAGGTAATAGAGTAAAAAGCAGTTGGGCACACCATTTCCATTCCCAACAAGGTTAGAAAGTGAAAGAGCTATTGATAGGATAAGTTAGGTATTTAAAGATGATTAAGACTAGAGATATCAGTACTTAAGAAGTGAAAATAAGAGGGAGCGAAGTAGGAATAAGAAATAAAGCACATAGGCTTCAGCTTTGGGAAATAAGAGAGAATGGGAAAGAATAGGTGCCAATAAAGAATAATTATGAATCTTAATCAAGTGACAACCGAAACAAAAAAATAGCAAAGCAAAAAAATCAAAACAGTGTACTAGTCGTCGATACTTTTCCTGGCTGGGCTGCATGTGGACTCCCCTCCCCCTAGGTCGTCTTTGGAGCTTGCTCTGCTGGTGGGAAAGCAGCTGTTACCTGTCTGCTGCTCAAACAGCCTGGAGCGGAATGGCTGTATTCAGTGTGCTTTTCGGTGGTGTCTCTTCCTCGCCCCATCGAATTCCCGTGTGGACATGACTTGAAAGCTGTTCCCTGATGCTTAGAATGAGCCTGTCCGGCCCTCAGCATGAAGTGTCCGCCTGGCTGCTATCTTTCCTCTTTGCTGTGCTGGTTGGTCACACTTTCTGCTCTATACTTCAGTGTCTACGACAGGGGCACACACATGCTTGTATTTCCTTTTGCAGTTGGATAGTCTTCTGTTTCCAGAGTTCGGGATGCTTTTCTGCCAGTGTCTGCAGCCGGCACAAGTTTGTGTTCAAGTCAGCGCTGTCTCCTTGTTCACAGACGTTGAGGGCAGTCAGATGCTTAGTGGAGGGAGTGGGCTTTTGGATTAGGGAGTTTAGTAATGGTGCTGAATAGTCTGATTGCCCTGGAGGAGCAGCTTGCTTGTAGTGCTCTAGTCCCCTTTCTGTGGCTGTAATAAAAATATCCAGGACAGCCCAGAGCCCCAGGATAGAACCAAACACAACTGGTTAAAAAAAAAAAAAAGTCAATGAAGTGATTAGTAGTGATATTTGGCTATACTCATAGATGGGTGCCTAGCCCAAATCAGAGTCCTGGGTTCCAGTGGGAGACTCTGTCTACAACACATCGTAGATACTGCATGCACCTTCCTGCACACTTGGGTGCACACATGTGTACACACACATACACACACACACACACACACACACACACACACACACATCTCACAGGAAAACATTTAAGTTGTGGATGAGTGGAAACAAATGACCGCCCAGAGCATGAAGCGTAGCCCCCAAGAAGCTGATGCCGATGAATAACAGGAAGTTTGGGCTCTCTAGAAGGCCAACGCTTAAAAAGGGAAACCCACTATAAAAGGAAATTCCTAAAGTCAGTAAGTTGAGAGGAGATTATTGGCTCTGAAAAAAAGGTTTTGATGCAAAGACAAGATTGTGTCCAGTTTCCTGGATCTTATTGAAGGAAATCAGTGAACTACCTAAAGAGCAGAGTCCTTCCCAGTGCCAGGGAAACCAGTGTAGTGATGACCTGCAGCCATTGTTGCTACGTGTCACTTGGATCCTGATCCTAGTGATGTCTCCTGCCACCTGCACTAATGATGTACAAGTTGAGGTCTTGTGTGTGAACATGAATCTTTAATGCCACCTCTGTCAGAACTGTCAAGATGGTCAGCTCCACCTCTAAACACAGCACTTTTCACTGAGGTATAGTCTGAGTCTGATGGAGCCTTCAGTGAAGTATCCTTGGTTACCTGAGAACCTTCTAAATGTAAAAGCTGAAGGACAATATCCTTACAGATTATTAAGAAAAAAATATAGTAAACTCCTTTCCAGTATTTTGATATTGGTTTATGCTGATTTCTCTATAATACTGATGGCTAATATTTGGATGCTTTATCCAAGGAATAAAATCCATTTCCAAATGTGCTTTCTAAGTTGGTAGCAGCCAGCTTGCTAGCCTTCTAGCTAACTAAATGCGACTAGGGACACAGGTGTGACATATAAACGTGTTCTTGTGTTTATCTCGGGGCACAGCTGCTAACACAGCTGAGAGCTGTTGTGCTGAACAGCACTGAAGAACGGATCCCCCCTTCCAGTCACTAGACACAGCCATGAGGAAGAGCAGTCACCCCACACACAGCCAGCCCTTCCCCACCCCTTTCTACTTTAATGCAGTCGCAGTATTTTTGACATTTTTGCAATAAAGTCCTTATTGTCAGTGAAAACAACAGAAATTTGACAATGACGGTGTTTAAGTCAATATCTGGGAAGACACGCTACATGAAAAGGGTTTTGAAAATGTTAGCACATTGCACATGGAAAACTATTTCTTTTTATTTGTCTCCAAGGAATCTTATAGATGTTTCATTTTATAACAGAATATGGAAGATTGCCAAGTGGCTTCCAGCAAATTTGGCATGTCAGATTCAAGCCCAGTAATAAAACCAGGACCAAAAGCCAGTCAGGTACGATTTTCTTCCTTAGACCATGTATTTCTTTCCCCTGAACACTGGAGAAACATTTCCGGTTTATGCTTTTACTGTTTAGCTTTCTCCTAATGAATTCCATAGTTGGTAGGGCCGTGCCTACAGTCCTGACTTCGCTCATTAGTGTTTTCAGCAAACACTCAGTGAGTGTCCAAGCAGGCTGGAGCACCGAGCTAGAGACTTCACAACAAGCCCTGCTGGGTTCTGCATGGGAAGAGCTCGCAGTGGTCGGAAATCAATAGTAGTGCAAGTTAGTGCAGTCCACCCTGCCAAGCGCTGTAATAAAGGCTGGCAAAGGAACTGTGGGGAGCAGAGCTGGGGATGAGTAGTGTTTCTGGGAAAAAGAAGCATTCCATCACAGAGGATGGCCTGGAGGGAGGTTAGGATCTCTCCAGGCAGTCACCAGGAAGGGGTTTTGAGACCAGATAATGTATTGAGGGAGTCACTCTTGAATAGACCAGAAAAGTATAAGCATTATAGCAGATATAATATGCCATGATGTGGCTGGGCACATTGGAGGCTGTAAACCCTTTTGGTTGGCATGCACGCCTCTGCTGGGTACCGCTTGAAGGCTTTGCAGTCTCCTTCTCTCTGATGTCCTTGCAGAGTCCCGTGGACACCATCACCATCCTGCGCCAGTTTCCATTTTCCTCGGGCCTGCAGAGGATGTCTGTGATTGCCCAGCTGGCTGGTGACCTCCACCTCCACGTCTACATGAAGGGCGCCCCAGAGATGGTGGCCAGGTTCTGCCGCTCCGAAACAGGTACTGACGTTTTTTCTCTTTCGAGAGGTAAAACCTTTCAAAAGGCCAAACGCAGAAAACAGACTTCTGCACCACCACAGTAAAGCACAGGACGACATAAACCGCCACAGGCAGTAAAAGGAGCGGGTTGGTTAGGCGTAAGTGACACAGGAGAGTCTGTGAGGCAGGGCGGGAGATTTGAAGGTGCAGAGGTAAACATCTGGCTTTCATACAGCCGGGAAAGCACAGTCACCGTAGGATGACACGGTGGATGTAGAGCAAAACCGTAGGAGGTACATGTGCTGGATGACTAGAGCAGAAACCTGGGGTGAGATTTGAACACTTGACCAGATCTGAAGAATTCTCTCAACTCCAGGCAAGGGGACAGGGCTGGCTCTGCTTTTAGGAGCTGAGACAGAGCAATAGGAAGAAGATTGTGTGTGTGTGTGTGTGTGTGTGTGTGTGTGTGTGTGTGTGTGTGTGTGTTTATGTATGTATGTATGTATGTATGTATGTGTATGCCTGTGTATGTGTGCATGTATGCATGTCTGTATGTCTGTGTATGTGTGTCTGTGTGTCTGAGTCTGTGTGCATGTGCAGATGTGTGTCTGTGTGTGTATGTATGTATGTGTGTGTATGTATGTTTGTGTATGTGTGTGTATGTATATATGTCTCTATGTGTCTGCGTGTGTGTGTGCGCGCGCGCGTGTGTGTGTGTGTGTGTGTGTGTGTGTGTGTGTGTGTGTGTGTGTGTCAGAGAGAGAGAGGAAGACCGTGGGAGTCATTTCTCTTCTTCTACCATGTACCATGTAGGACCCAGAACTTGCACTCTGGTCATCAAGCTTGGAATCTTGTATCTGTTGAGCCATCTCCCCATCCTGGGAAAATTCTTTAATAATTTTCTTTTATTGAAAATAGATTTTTCTTACAATATATTCTGATTATGGTTCCCTTCCCCCAACTACCCCCAGTTCCTCCCTGCCTCCCCTCCCATCCAGATCCATACCCTTCCTGTCTCTTGTTAGAAGTGAACAGGCATTTAAGGAATAAAATAAAACAAGATAAAACAAAACCAAACAAACCAGAACAGGATAAAATAAACAGAAAAAAGCAAGAGAAGCACATATAGATGCAGAGACCCACATGTGCACACACACAGGAATCCCATAGAAACACAGAACTGGAAGCCATAATGTATATGCAAAGGACCTGAAGGTTTAAAAAAAAAAAGAAAAAAAAGAAAAAGCCCTGACAACATTGTGAGACAAGGAACCGCCAAAGACGCCATTGAGTTCATTTTGTGTTGGCATCTACTCTGGGCCTGGGGCCTGCCCTTAAGAGTGGTTTGTTTCCCTAGAGAAACTCCTGTGTAGAAAACTAGTTTTTCACTTGCAAGTGGTTATCCATGGGACCTAGCTTCTTTAAGGATGGGGGCATGTGTCTGCTTCTCTCAGTTCTAGGGGCCCATCTGGTCCAGACCTGTGTGTGCTGTCTCAGTCTCCATGTCCGTCAGTTTTTCTATGTCAGAAGACCTTGTTTCCTTGGTGTCCTCCTTCCCCTTGGGCCCTTACACTCTTTACACCTCCTTTTCTGCAGACGTTTCTGAATCCTGGGGGAGGGATTTAATGGAGACATCCCATTTAGGGCTGAGTTTTCCAAGGTCTCTCACTGCACAGTGCCTGGCTGTGGGTCTCTGTCTTTGTTCCCATCTGCCGCAGGAGGAAGCTTCTCTGACGATGGCTGAGCAAGGCACTGATCTATGAGTATAACTGAATGTTTGGAGTCATTGGATTGCTATATTCCTTTAGCAGAGCAGCAGTATTTAGTTTCCCCTAGGTCCATGCCTGTCTAGTCTCAGGTTCTTGGCCACCTAAGCAGTGTTGAGAATGGGTTCCATCTCCTGGAGTGGGCTTTAAATCAAATCAGATCTTAGTTGGAAATATTTTTAAAAGAGAAATATTTTAGGGGGAAAATGATTAGACTAAATTAGATGGTATTAGATGGTTTTCCCAGCCATTTTTATCTTTCTGGTCCAGACTCTGAGATGAGCTGTGTTATTTAATATTCTCCTAAACATATGCACATTCTAAGTGGTGGCCAAATTTATAGAAAATTTGTGCATTCAAATAAATTCACTTGGATGAAACTGGCATTTTTCTCCTGTTTTTCATCTACTTGTTGTGATTAGCCACCAACTGTGCCCAGAATTCTAGATTTCATGAAAGTTTATTCTAACTTCCACATTTAGAGTCGGTTTAGTTTAATCTTAGAAGTCTCCTTTTCCTTTTTTTGTTTTTGTTTGTTTTTTGTTTGTTTGTGTTTGTTTGTTTTTTGAAATAGGGTTTCTCTGTGTAGCTTTGGCTGTCCTGGAACTGGCTCTGTAGACCAGGCTGGCCTCGAACTCACAGAGATCTGGCAGCCTCTGCCTCCCAAGCGCTGGGATTAAAGATACCCCGCAGAAGTCTCCCTTTCTAGGTCAAGGATGAAGGACTTGCCTAGCGTGCACAGGAATCTGTGTCTGATTCCCAGAAAGGGAGAAAAAGACCTCCATTTCTGCTTTTGATCTTCCTCATAAATCCCATTAACTATGTCTGAACAGGTTATAGAGTATATTAGGCTTTACTCGCTTCTGCTTCCAGCCATGTAGACTTTAGTGAGAATCTCCCTGTCGCACTTGCTCTGGCAGGAAGAGTCCAGCCTCCAATCTACCGTTCTTATCTCCACAACAGCCCATACAATTCTTCCTTTTGTCTTGACCTTTGACCTTTCACTTCCCTCTTCTATAAAGAAACGAGGGTTAGAAGCGTCCTTGAGATTAGGTCCCTGTCTTTGGGAACATTTTAGAAATACACAAAGTCTGAGATAAATGGGAATTGAAGGTCCCATCATCGCTCATGTTGTAGGTGGAAACCAAGCTGCAGAAGAGAGGCTTAATAGGTTGAACTCAGAAAGTGAATTGGGTGTAGAATGGAGAACAAAACTTTAGTTACTTCACCAGCTAAGCATTGTATGCCAGCTCTCATCTGACACTCTCACATGGGCACATTAGACGCCACAAAGAATTTATAAATACAAAAACATAGTTACACCAAAATGTGTAAGTGCTGCATTGTGTCAGCAGCCTTGGTAAGCAGGGATGCAGGCTGGGGCCATGGCTCAGTGGGTACGGGCCTGGCTGGACAAGCTTACAAGACTTACTGGCTGAGTTTGGATCCCTAGAACTGACTTTTAAAAGCCAGATGTGTAACATCTGCATCTGTAACCTTGGTGAGCACCTGCCGGGAAATGGGAGCCAGATCCAGCTTGCAGGATGGCCAGCCTTGTCTATGCAGCAGTAAACAAAATGAGAGATGCTGTCTCAAAACAATGAGGAAAGTGAAGGCTCAAAGTTGTCCTCTGACATCCACACATGCACAGTGGCACACACATGCCTGTACACACACACACACACACACACACACACACACACACATACACACGTCTGCGTGTGTATGTGTGTGTGTATATATATATATATATATATTTAATATATATTAAAGTATGAATGGTCAAATATTTCTGCAAAGAGTCACTCAGTGCACACTGCAGTCCTTTCTGGCCACACAGTATCTGTATCAGCTAACCAACTTGGCCACTGTGGTCACAAAGCAGTCATGGATAATAAACAAATGAGTGGACTTAGCTTAAAACTTTATTGACAAGAGCAAAGAGTGCATCAGATGTAGCCTGAACATTATCAACCCTGATCCAGAAGATTGGCTATTTCTCTGAATTCATTCTAGAACACACAGTCATGAGGTCTGTCCTTGGTTGGTGAAGCCAATCAGTATATTTGACATTGATCGACTCATCTTGGTCATCTTCAGGGAGCTGCTATAACAAAATACCTCAGGCTAGGTGGCTTAAATGACAGAAGTCTATCTGTCATCATTTTGGAAGCAGGGCTGTCCAAGTTTAAGGTGCTGGACAATATGGCTCCTCGTGAGGGCTAGCCTCCTGGCTTGTGGATGTGTGCTTTGCTGCTCCTGGTCAGGAGAGAACATCTCTGTAACTTAATCCCACTCATGAAAGTTCACCTTCATGACTTAATTATTTTCCAAAGGCCTGTATACAAATACAGTCATATTTGGGATTAGGTTTTAACATAGTTTGGGACACAGAATCAGGACATAGCCCAGCTGATGAACAGCACAACTTTACCATTTTTTTCCTCATCAGAGTAATGTGAAGCTGTTGGTGGCCTGTGTCTGAAGCTCCGTATTTTCTAGTAAAGCATTTTTGCGAAGTGAAAGTTGAAGGATGGGAATACACCTGCAGTCGCTCAGGTGCTAGGTTGGTGCTTCCTTGTGCTCTTACATTTCCCTCTCCCCCCTCTCCTCACAGTGCCCAAGAATTTCGCGCAGGAGCTGAGGAAATACACAGTACAAGGCTTCCGCGTCATCGCCCTTGCCCATAAAGCCCTGAAGATGGAGAAGCTTTCGGATGTGGAACGTTTGGAAAGGTATGCAATGGGAAATCCAGACCAGGGGGGGGTCTTCGTCCACGAAGGGAGGAAGCCCTGGAGATGGGCTGATGACCACTCCCATCACTAGGAAGTTCTTGGACAGAGAACTGTTCTCATCCAGTGTTCGGCTTGGAGATGGGCAATTTGGGTAGGACATGCTCAGGTCACATGGTGTTTTGTGACAGAGCAAAAATGGCAGCTGAGATTTCCCGGACCCCACGTCGAAGCTCTGCCCTGCCCTGCATAGCGTTTGTCTTAGTCTTGGGTTTTTTGTTCCCCTCACAATGACAAATTCTCATCCCACACGGACCTAGGTGTCTCTCAGAGAACACAGCTGAAAATTTGGAAGGTTTCCAGAATCCCCCCCCACACACACCATTTTTTTTTCTGGAATTTCTCAGGTCTGGGCTTTTTATTTCCCTCAGATCTGGGAGGGAGGTAGTGAATGCAAATTGGATTCCATATAGGAAAAAAAACTCAATATTTTTAGTTACATTAAAGGGATGAATTGGCCTCATTAGAGGATAATCTATACGCTGTATTCTTCCACCTTTCAGAGGTTCATTTTAAGAGATCTACAGTAAAAGAATAGGAAAACTAAATAAACGATAGCCCATGTAGTCCATACATTTGATGTATTAAATTTATATTTCTAATTCAGAGATTCTCATTCCTGTATAATTGGCTCCATTGTATAAGGTACCAATGTATTTGGTTCAATGTTACCATCTGCAACCTGTCTTTCTAAAATAATTGGTGCCTTACATGGTACCTGTTTATATATCTACAAAATATAGGATTGAATTATCTCCAAGGAACTTTTCAGATAAGAGATTTTTGTCTTTGAAATAGAATCATAGAACTCACCCAAATATATGAGTGACATCCTCAACTTTAACATTCCAGATGTTGGCTAGCCTTGAGCAAGTGTAAAGATCCATAACACATGGGATGTTATAATTTTTCATACATGAATTTGAATCATAGTGTTAGGATCATGAGGTGAACCAGGGATTTACATAGCCAGTGATAGAATGTAGACAGCCCAGCTGTGACATACAAGCACAGCTGTATTCTCATTTAAGAGCCAGTAGGGAGATACACATTATTAGAAACACAAAATAAAAAAATAAACTATGCTATCTTCCCACTCATTACAAGTTTTCCCAGGAGATATCAGGAGTCCAAAATGTTTGTTGTTATGTAGTTGTTTTTACAGGGTAAAATAACGTTGTTTTGATTTTTATTAGGATAAAACTATATTTAACATTTTTTTTCCAATTAGGAAAATAAAAGGTTCTTGAAAACTGGAGTCACCAAAGGAAATTAAGAGTTATTTTTGAGATAACTTAGAAATCACCCAACACTGAATTATAAAAGAAATGCTTCCTTAAGACCTAACCCTTTCTTGGTTGAGTAAATGTCTATTAACTTCTTGTCCATGTTAGATATTCAGGAACTACAGAAGTGAAAAAATTAACTCCTTGACCCCAAGAATTTCATATCTCAATTGGGGAAATGGATAGTAAAATACATCTGTAATATGTTACCTTATTGGTGGTTCTTAAATATGTTAGAGAGGAAGAATGAATTAACTGGAAAGAACCTTGAAAAACACACACCACCGTTTCACCTAAAGAGGTCAAAGATGTCCTCTGAGGAGAGGTGTTTAAACAAAGATGTGAGTCAATAAGTGCAGGCAAACTTCACCTGGGGAGGCTGGGCATTGAAGGATGGGGAAGTGCGTGCAATCGCTGATGGTGTGGTACAACAGCAAGAGGCCCAGGTGCCCCGAGAACTGATTGAGGGGATGAACTGTAATAGAAACAAGAACACCCCTTTATTCTTGCCATTGTGTCCATCGCTTGGTGTCATATCCTTAAAACTGTTGCCAAGGTTGATCTCAAGAAGATGGCCCCTTGGGATTTCATCTTGGAGTTTCAGTTCTCAGTCCTATGTTGACGTCTTTGGTCCATTTCCAGTTGACCTTGGCATGCTTTATTGATTACCTTTGCATTGCTCTGACCCAATACCTGACAGAAACAATGTGAGGGAAGAGGAGCTTATTCTGGTTCTCAGTTTCAGAGGGATTTTAGACAGTCATGGCAGGGAAAGCAGAGGAGAGTACCTCCGTCTGCTGTGCTGGGGTGGGACACGGAGAGATTCACACGGCAGCCAACGAGGAAGCAAAGATCAAGGACTGAACCAAACCTGTCCCCAGCAACTTACTTTAATAAGAAAACATAATTCAAAGTTTATAAGGAGCATAACTTCATAATAAAAAAAACAGTAAGTATGATTTTTTTAAAGGAGCCAAGGGCCCAAGTAGACACTTGTCCAAGACATTTGATACACATGGACATAAAGTGCATAAAAAGGCATTGGAATTCAGTCGGTGAGATGGAAATCCAAACCACAGTGAGATCATTGCATGCCTAGGAAGATGGCTGATTAGGGACTGAAGGGATGGCTCAAAGGTTAAGGGCTCTTGCTCTCTTGAGGGATCAGTTCCCAACACTACGTGGCCACTCACAACCATCCATAACTAGTTCCAGGGGATCTGACACCATCTTCTGACTTCCCTGGCATCAGGCACATGTTGTTGTGCACATACCTACATGTGGGCAAAAGTTCACACAAGCAAAATAAGAATAAGTGACTCTTTAAAAAAGATGGTTAACTGAAGTGTTGTGAGGGGATGCTGGGACCTATCACACTGTTATTGGGAGTGGGAAATTATGAAACTGCTATGGAAAACAGAGCACAGGTTCAGAAATGAGTTACAAAGATGATGGATTTATGAACCAGCAACCCCCTAATTCTGTGTCTGCACACAAAAGAATTGAAGCCCGGATCTCAAGGTGACACCTGACATCCCACATTCTTTGCAGTGTTGTTTATGACAGCCACAATATGGAAGCAATGTAACTGTCCATAAATGAATTAATAAAGAAAATATAGTATATACACACACAATGGGATATCATTTAGCCATTCAAAAGAAGGGAATTCAGGGAGCCATGAGTTACTGTGCAGATGTGGCCAAGTCCAAGAACCATACCACACACAACCAATCCTGAAAATGCCACAGAAACAGTATTAAGAAATCCCAGTTATAAAGAGGTAAATTTCTTAAGGGGGTCGACCCCAAGTTCCTGAGTAACATGTGCTTTGCCAAGAAGTACAGCATGAAAGGCCTGAGGGGGATACAGGCAAACAATGTGAAGGCAATGAGTTCATGAGAAGAGGACAGTAAGGCTTTTGTGGAGCCTAAGGTGGTTAAGCCCAAGATGCCGAAGGTTCCCAACCACAGACTGAGCTGTCTTGTTTTCATGGCTCACCCCCAGCTCGAGAAGTAGATTCGAGGCTGCATGGCCAAGGGGCACAGGCTCTGCCAGCTAAAGCCCAAGACTCAAACCAAGGCTAAGGCCACAGCTCCAGCTCAGGCCCAAGCTTCAGTTCCAGCTTAGGACCCCAAAGGTGCTCAGGCCCCTGTGAAAGACCCATAGAAAAGGCTCCTATCTTTCAATGTGAAGACAGATGGATTAGTGAGATACACCTACATACTATTTGCAGATGGTCAGTGGCCTATGCTATTTTTAAAAATAAACCCGAGGGAAGATTTGGGAAAAAAGGAGGGGGGTGGCATGGAGGTTGGAATCCTGCCCTCTGAGGCAATATGTCTTAGTGTGGAAGACAAGATGCTCACTGAAATACACCTGTCAGAGGAAGAGGACAATGAATACCACCTGATCCCACTTATACCAAGTACCTGAAAGAGGCTCCTAGATTGAGTAAAGTGGCTTATCCAAGGCTTGGAGGAGAGGGAAGGTCAATGGCTGAAAGTTTTAGTTCCAAAAGGTCATGAGTTCTGGAGATCTGCTCTCCTGCATGCTGCCTCGTGTTAATAGTAGTGTGTTGCACACTTAAAATTTTGCTAGAAGAGTGTATCTCAAGTGTTCTTATCCCAAAGAAAAGACAGAACTGGGAGTGGAGGACACCTTTGGAGGTGACTGGAACGTCTCCTCTTTTGATGAGGGTGATGGTTATATAGGTGGGTATGGGTTTGAACTTATAAAATTGTGTGCTTTAATATGTCCAGGTTTTGTAAAACAATTCCTCCTCCTCCTCCTCCTCCTCCTCCTCCTCCTCCTCCTCCTCCTCCTCTTCTTCTTCTTCTTTTATAATTCACTTGGGATCAAACAAACAGCAGAGAGCAGTACTGGGGATCTGATTTATGAGGGAAGGGGTATGCCCTGGGCTCCGGGCAACTCCAAGGTATTCAGGCCTCTTTTTTTTTAATTATTATTTTGGTTTTTCTCTGTGTAGCTTTGGAGCCTGTCCTGGAACTCGCTCTGTAGAACAGGCTGGCCTCGAACTCACCTAGATCCGCCTGCCTCTGCCTCCTGAGTGCTGAGATTAAAGGCTGCACTACCACCACCTGGCCTAAATGTACAATAAAATAATGGAATAAATAAAAAATTAAAAACAGACACAGAGAAAAACATTCCAGGAATAAAAGGAAGCCTGGTGTGGTGGGGCATGCCTTTAATCCTAGCACTTGGGAAGCATAGGAAGCTGGATATCTGAGTGTTTTTTTTTTTTTTAAAAAAAAAGGAGTTCCAGGACAGTAAATTCTACACATTGAGAAACACAACCTCAAATAAAATATAAAAAAAATAAAACAATTCCATTTCAATGATGCTGTTAAAATAAAGCACTTTATGGATCTAGCAAAAACAAGCAAAGAGACTGGACAGACAGCTCAGTGGAGAACGTGCTTGCCACACAAGCATGAGGACCTGAGTTCTGTCCTCAGCACCCACATAAAAAGCCCTATTCATTTGTAATCCCAACACCAATGAAGCAAAATAGACAGATCCCTGAGCATCCCTGGCTTAGCCTTGGGGGCAAGTCCCAATGTCCAGTGAGAGATTTTACTGTCAAAGAAAACTAAGGCGGACAAAGCCTGCACATTTGCACACACATACACCACACACAAGTGAACACATGTACACTCACACACATACACAATAAGCAGAGTACACTCGCACACCTACATGCACACACATAAACAATAAGCAGAATTAACTGGCGAGTTTTCAGTTCTGGTTAATAAGAAAATTTTAATTCATTTTTATGCCCAAGTTAAATACAGTTTAGTGCTTAAAGGGTACAGTCTGAACATAAGATACTGTGGTAGTGATGACGTTCATGCAGAATGCTCCCAGTGCCTGGTGACTGTCAAACAGATTTTTATTTTTTTAATATAAGATCAAGGGAAAATATTGAAAGATTTTGGAGATTAAAAACTTTACATAGTTAACAATTAAAAACAAGATTGAGAAGAAAGGAACACCATTTTTAAGATGTAGGTGGAAACTAGAAGTGATTGTTTTGGGGGAAGAGATAAAGGGTGGAATGGGGACAGGACCACTGGCTTTCACTATAAGCTGCTGGTTCTCTTCTTTTTTAATGTGTGCACTATTACATTAATAAAACATAGATAGAGGTTCTGAGGAAAAGAACTAAATCAGCCATGAGCACCACACTGCTACCCCTGAAAATGTTGATTTTTCTCCTGAATCCTAAGGGAGAAAGTGGAGTCCGAGTTGGCATTTCTGGGACTTCTCATAATGGAGAATCGCTTGAAGAAAGAAACAAAGCCCGTGTTGAAGGAGCTGAGCGAGGCTCACATCAGGACTGTGATGATTACAGGTATGTGGGCTTCCGGGGCCGGGAAAGAAGCAAACTGAAAAGAAGTGTGACCTGAGCAAGTCCATGGGACTGAGGTTGAGAAGACCTGTGCTGCATGGCTCTGCCTCCCTTGCAGTACCTGCAAGCAGGAGCAGCATTTTTTTGAAGCAGTGACTGGATCCTGTTCTCTGCACATTACCGCTCGTCCTACCCAGGGTTCTATGAGTAGAAATATTTGTACACAGGCTGGAGACATGACTCAGTCAGTAAAGGGCTTGTTATGCAAGCAGAGCTGAGTTCAGAGAGCCAGTTGCCATGTGGAAAAAAAAAAAAAAAAGAACAGAGCGAGGTGGCTCAGGCTGGAATCTCTGTACTGGGAGGTGGAGACAGGAGGAGAATGCTGGGGGTTTGCTGGGCAGATCAAGGAGCTCTGGATTCAGTGAGAGACTCTGTTAAAAAAGAAAACAAAATGGAGCATGGTTAAGGAAGATCCTCCTGACCTCATATATGAACACACACACACAGACACACACACACAGACACACACACACACCACACACACACACCACACAAACACACACACACACACAGAGAGAGAGAGAGAGAGAGATTGAGAGGGGGGGTTTACACATGGGACAGATGGCCAGGCATCGTGCGTGGTAAGCAAACCCAAGTGTTGCCTGGTCCTCAGTGTTTCCTCTTGTGGTTAGTACATCCTTAGGACACACTGTGACTTCAGCCTGGAGCCATGTGTTCACCACTGAGAGCTATCTGTTATCTCGATATTAGTCATAAAGAGCTCACACATGTCTTCGTTCCTTTATGCGCAGTTTGGAAATACACAGTGGGAGAGATGTTGAACTAGGTGTTTGCTCACTAAAGGCATACACTTGGATAGGAGGAAAGGTAGTTATGAAACAGCAGATAAAACACTAAATATATTCAGTGAGCAGCAACAAAGGGAAAGAGAGACATCTTCGCTCTGGTGGCTGATAGGTTTGTCCTTAAAGTCTCTTTGTCATCTAGGTGACAATCTTCAAACCGCCATCACTGTGGCTAAGAATTCTGAAATGATTCCTATGGGCAGCCAGGTCATCATTGTCGAGGCTAATGAGCCAGGAGACCTTCTTCCTGCCTCTGTGACCTGGCAGCTGGTGGGGACCCAAGAGCCCGGCTCTGCGAAGAAGGTGAGCAGATGTTCAAAGACCCCTGGCTGGGCCTGGGTTTGTGGAACACAGCCCTGGCATGGCACAACCATCTGAGTCCTGGAAGTTATCACAGTCACAATCCCTCAGGTGTGTGCGGTGTGTCTCGAGTGCGGCACCACACAAAGTGTTTCCAGTGGCATTTTGCAAAACCAGCCGTACATGATCACCTGGGGAGTTTACAAACTTCCCACCTCAGGCTGCAGCAATTGAGTCAGAGTCCCTGGATAGGAAGGAAATAAGCTTGCCAAGGCACGCTGGCGAGCCACACGGCAGACGCCAGATCAGGGTCTCTGATTCCACACATACATCCACATTGCATGGCACCTTGCCGGAAAGCTGACCAATGTAGAGCTTTCCAGAAAGCAAGCTTCCTGTTGGCCTGTCTGAGAAAAGCTCTCCCATACGAGAATGACCATGGCCTGACACTCCGCTTTTGTGTCGCTCCAGAGCATGGTCCTTGCAGCAAGGAATTACAGAGATGCTTCTTGGTTCCAGGCTGAACAGCTTCTGACATTGTGACCTAGACGGGGGACTTGGGTGCAGCACACAGACAGGCACATATAAAGAGTGGCCCTGGGTCATCAAGAGGGGTTAATCTGACATAACCTCCACTTCCGGATGCTATGAGAGATGGTGGTTCTCTCTTGTACCTTCTACGGCCCTCTAGTATTCATTTCATTGTGAACCTGCTTGCTTCATACAGTGTCTGCATCTCACTGTGTTACAGAACGCTGGGCCTTCACTCATTCAACAACCAGCCTGTCTGTGCTCACATCCATGAGATTAATACCTCATCTGAGGTCCAGCCTCAGTTACATCACAGCCTCAGCCCTTCTCCTCACCTTTGGCACTTTCCCTGTCTTCCTACAAGCCAAGGGATTCCTGTCTTGTTTTAGTGGTTTGTGGTTGGCAGGGGAAGAGGAGGGTGGGTTCCCCTCCTGTCGATTCTGTGCAGGAGTTCCCCCCTCCCTATGCTAAACACAATGTTTTCTCTGATATGTATGTCTCTAATGAATAAAATAGTCTCACCTCCTGTACTGTTTAAGTCCGGTCCTATGGAAATGTAAAGCCTGATGATAAATCTTGAGGGAAGCCATTGTCGGGGACAGCCGGGAGGAGCCGATGGTCATCATCAAATGTGTCGTCTTGTGCTGTCAGCCAGGATAGAGCACAGTCGAGGGGGTGCCTACACATGGCTGGGAGGGAGGGGTCTTGGAACATGTGATAATGGTGCATGGGAACATAGGTGTGGGAGAGGCTCTGGGCACCATGAGGGAAGGGGTCCTTGTTTTAGTAGGGTCAAACAAAATTCAGAAGTCAGACACAGGAAAGAGCTAGGTATGAAGAACCAAACTATGCCTTCTTGCCATGAAGAAACCGAATCAATGAATGGTACAAGATCTTTAGAAACACAAGGGTACAGGAGGAGGAAGTCGAGAGACATTCTTGGCACCTTGCTGTGAAGGCACAATCACAGGAGAGAATGAAAGCTGTTAGAGCATCATGTGTTTATATAATTCTGGGGGCGGGGCATTTTGCTTGTCTTCTTCCCGGGGGTTGAGGTTCCAGGGGCAAATGACCCCTCCCGCACTTGCTGATGCTCATTTCTTGGTGCAACACAAGTTCACTTTCTTCCTCCGTGCATCACAGGGAAGCGGGCACCGCTTAACGAGCCCATGCGGAAACAATGCCTTTTGATTTTAGGAAACCTACATCGATATCGGACACAGTTCTGCACCTGGCAGGGAAGGTTACCATTTCGCGATGAGTGGGAAGTCATACCAAGTGCTGTTTCAGCATTTCTCCAGCATGCTGCCCAAAGTAAGTGCTGATGGAATGCGGTGCATTGCCAGGGTCTCCAAGTGAGTAGAACACAGAGAGTAAAGAAGTGTCAGGTCAGTGAGGTGGACTTGGGTTTGGGAATGTGCATTGCTGAAAGCACCTTGGCTTTCCAGGAGGTTCCTGGTCCTGTCTAAACCCACCAGACCCTGCGCAGACAGCCATGACCCTTTAGTCTTCAGTGCTGATAGCCCTGCTCACCCCCCGTGGCCAGCCCAAGCTCAGCCTCCCGCCTCCCTCCGTTCCCTGCCTGGTACAACTTCCTAGTAGATCCACACATCAGTCTTCCTTGTACATCAGTTTCTCTGAAAGCCACTAGCCTGTGTCAGGTGGAGCTCCATTCCCCTGCTGCCTGGAGTCTTAAATCACAGCAGAAGGAAGCAAAAGCACCAGGGTTTATTTTCAGAATTATTTATTGCCTTGTCCTCTGTGCGTCCTGCTTTAAAATAGTGTCGAACAGGGTTGCGCTGTCAGTGGGGTGGGGAGATGGGGCATCCAAGCTGAGGGTTGCAACCATCTGTTAGCAGAGTCTAAAATAATCTGCCACCTTACCTTCCTTGGTAAGTCAAGGACTGAAGAATGTGGGGGCTAAAGGTTTTGAGGAAGCTCTTATTCCAGGCCCTATTGTGGAGATGGGAATCTGAAACTCAGAGAGGTCAAGTCACTGATCTAAGGTTTGCACAGTGAATTGGATTCATCAATTGCTCTCTTCTCTGTCTGTGGCAGCAGACAGTGTATCATGAGATGAGCTGCATTTCCCAAAGAACTTTACTCCAATTGCTCATGTGCCTCTTAGTTGCTATGTTAATGAGACATTACCCCTTCTTGGGGAAAAGAAAAAAAAAAGTAATTGGGTCCAGCAAAGAAAGTAATGGAGCTGTGTTGGAGGACTTAAAGTTCAATATTAAACCATTAAATCTCTCATTGTGATTCCTGGCTTTGGGTCTAATGTCACACACCCAGCGCGGTGCTGAATCAATGGCCAGGAATGACTTTTCAGGATTTTCACTTCTGAAACATTCTCCTTCCGAAGCTTGCTACAATGATTGTCTTTCTCTTTAGATTCTGGTCAATGGAACCATTTTTGCAAGGATGTCTCCTGGGCAGAAATCAAGCCTCGTGGAAGAGTTTCAGAAATTAAAGTAAGTGACCGGTATAAAAAGAGGCTATGGCTGTGTCCTCTATGGCTGCCTAGTTGCCTACCCACTAGTGTCTGAGGGTAACGCCATTGGTTTGTTTTATGTTTCTATGGATCAGGTATCCAGATGTGGCTCAGGTAAGCCTTGGTTCCTGAACCAAGGGTGTAATTATGAAGGGACGTAACCAGGTGTTAGCCAGAAGTGGAGTCTGGTGGTGCTAGGGGGGATGGCTCTGCCACCACCTCTCACATGCTTAAGCTCCTTTCATGTGTTGGAATAGAGACACTGGTTTTTACTGCTCCTTGGAAGAAGCCATTCTCAGCTCCTTGAGATGTGGATCATTTCATGGGAAAGAGGCTAATGTCACCACTGACTTCCATATGTAGAGTGAGAAAGCAAGAATAATGATAGAGGTGTAGAAGGGATGGAGGGGAAAGGGGGGAAGGGAGGGATAGTGTTACTGTGCTTCATTCCCTAATCTTAGAATAGTTGACTGCCTTCTTTTCTTTTGAAGCAAGTCACTAGGTTCCGCCCATACTCAAGGGAGTAGATTTCACAATGACATGAATTGCAGATGGTGAGGACAATTGAGACCCGTTTTAGACACCTACTACCCACAAAGAACACTCACTTTGTGGACCGTGAAGCCTATCTCGCAGGAAGATTGCCTGCTTACATGCAGAAAGAAGAAATAATGAGGGTTTGTGTAGCTCAGGATGGGAAAGGTGGCAGTGTATGAGTTCTCTCCAGAAGTCATCTGCTTGATCCAGTAAGGGATAAGTGATCATTTCAGAGCCTCTTAGCATGAGTGAAACGGCAGCTGGCAGGGACCAGAGACAGAGGGCAGATTCAACACTCTCTCAGAGCACTGATGACCAAGTCACGTCTGAATGGGAAAGTCCTTGCTGAGGTCAGACCTACCTATTCATTACTTGCTGAAAGTATTACGGTTTCTAGCCTGAAGGTTTCAGACAGCATAAAAGATACAAGGAGGAGTCAAACAAGATAATTGTTGCTTCCTCCTCACGTTGGAATCAGGAGACTGCCTCTTACATTAGATTTTATTGGCTGAGCTTCATAACAAAGTCTCAAATGCCTCCCATTAGTTCCCCTATGCTTTCAGAGTGCGTAAGTGGCCAGGTGTAAGTGGCTAGCTCATTCACACGGTCATTCGTTGCATGGCATTGGCTAAAGAGAATAATTTTCCCTGTTTCAAATGCCTGAGAAACATTGTTGGGTGACACTCTGAAAGCCATATCCCCCTGAAACACAATTAGCATAGGAAGATACATGCTGGGACAGAATGAGCTGACTTCTTGGTTACCCATCATCCCCTTTGCATCCTCTACCCTTGACAATGCATATCAAGCTCTCTTTCTAAGGCCAGGAAACACTAGGAGATAAAAGATCCCTGGCGCGATGCAGACACTCGCCCTGGGCTTTAAGCCTTGAGGAAGGAAGCCCGTTAGATGACTACAGGTAGTGATGACACTATGACATGGTGTGCACATGCCTGTGACGTCACCAGCCCAGCCTCAGGCTGAACTGGTCCACACTGGACCACTTTCAAACTATAGAGAAGGTCACAGGGTGACTTCTTATGGGATCCTCTAACAGCGCTTCACTTTCCTCACTCATGGTGTGACTTTGGAAAATGTCATCGAAGCATTTAAAGCATTGCCATGAGCCACTGTTGATAATATGTCATTCATTCGCTTGTAACAGAAGGCCCAATGCACTCTGCGTAAGAAATCCCTTCTCCCTGGCAGCGACTTTAAATTCGTCCTTCCATTTAGACCCTGGTTACAAACCAAGCTGATATACATGGGGTACACATTGCCTCACTGCCACTCTGAGACGCCTCCAGAACACGTGTATGCTCTAGTTGTATCTGCCAAACCATGTGCCAGGGACTCTTCCTCCTAATGTTGGAACTGAACATTCAGCAGCAGTGAGAGCAACTTGGCCAGGTTAGGCTGTGCTCTGCCTATTAGGCTGAGTGAGAAGTGCTGTAATCATGACCTCACTATAATCATGACTCCATGTCTTTGAGCGTGAAATGGTGGACATAATCAACCTGACTTTCTTTTCAAATGCGTGATTACGATCATGACTGATGTCCGTGGTGTTATCACTGTCATTTCAGTGATTGAGACAAATTAAGTTGGGGGCCTTTTCCGTCTTGAATCAAGATTCTCCAAGTCATTTTCTTGATTCCACATCTGTTCAGCACACACACACACACACACACACACACACACACACACACACACACACACACACCCTGCATAGGAGTTAGTTATAATGGAAATTATTCAAGAGAACTTCTGAGCTGTTGACTTTTGCATCTTTTCCTCTGTAGTTATTACGTGGGCATGTGTGGAGATGGAGCCAATGACTGTGGGGTGAGTACCCATGACTTCCACTAACACAGTCAGCACTTCAGAATCACTCTTGAGTCCCCCAGGAACCTCTGGGGCCTCTTCATCCTTCCTCCAGCAGCCACTGGCTCAGGCTTACCCTTCCCTGAGCAACAGAAAGAGGTGGTGCCGCTTCAGCTGTCTTCTGGAAATCCCCAGCATAATAAAGTGACCTTCTGACACTCCCCAAGTTTAGACCCATTGTGGACTTTACAAAATTATCTGGTTTAAGCCTTTATTGTCACTTATAAGGAAAGGAAGCTTCTGGGAGGGGGCATGCTTTCCCACAGGGTGCACAGCTGGTAATGCCTTCGAGAGGAAAAAGGTTGAAACTCATAAAGTTTTTAATTACGTGTGAATTGCATTTATTCCCACCAAACCCACTCGGAGGTTAATTTTTGAAAATTAGTCTCTCCCAAATTGTTATGAAATCCTAAATGGTATGGTTTTTACACACTATAGCAAAACTAAAATTAAATGAGTCTCAGGTTATTCTTCATTCCCAGCAGGAGGGGAGTATGTATTTTATATTCTGGCTTTGGAAGATGTGGGTGAAATAATGGTTGGCTTTGAGGACTATATATGTACTTTAATAGGTACGGGCGGTACAGGAATTGAAGAACAGGGCTGAGGTTATGGTAGAATAGTAGAGCTCTTGCCTAGCGTGTGTGCTGCTGAACCCATCAAAATAGTGCAAAACAGAAGAGGAGAGGGAAGAGGAGAGGGAAGAGGGAGAGGGACAGAGGAAAAAGGAAATTGCTTTATACTCTTTATATATGTATGTATCTAAAAGCTTATTAGATATTTAAGATCTGGCCATTCATTTTACTTTCCTCTTAAATATTTTCTCCAGTGTTTGTGAAAAAAAGTGTGTTCATACTTAAAGACTTAGGATAAAATTTTCTACCTGTGTTTCATGAGAAGACAGTTGTTAGTCCATTCATTCAACCTAGGGTGAATACTTACTGCTATTAAGTATGTGACATTCACAGCAAAACAAAAATATCAAAACGCCGGGCGGTGGTGGCGCACGCCTTTAATCCCAGCACTCGGGAGGCAGAGGCAGGCAGATCTCTGTGAGTTCGAGGCCAGTCTGGGCTACCAAGTGAGCTCCAGGAAAGGCGCAAAACTACACAGAGAAACTGTCTCGAAAAAAAAAAAAAAAAAAAGTTAGTCCAAAAATATCAAAAAGACAATCTCTGTTCCCCCCAAAGGAGATCATCTAATGGATAAATCATGCATAAAATTAACCCTGACATATGGCAGACGATCTTAGATTACATAATAGAGGTAGAAAACACTAAGGGAGAAAAGAGGAGTGTGGTGATGTTCTAAGATTTGCAGAGCTGGAATCTACTGCATACCAAACCATGCAACCAAGCACTGTAGAGAAGAGCCCTCATATCTGGGAAGCAACACATGTACCACCATGGGCATGTGGGCATATGTGGCCTGACTTGAGCATCTAGTGGTGATGCAACACGCCCACACTTTACCAGCAGTGAGCCAATTGACTGGATCAATCAGCCGAGAAAGTTGGTATTAGATATCTTCCCCCTTCCCTGTTTTTTCCATTAAGATGGCCCTGCTAAGAATAAGAACTGAGATATTGGAAGTCCCCAATGGCCATTCAAATTTTGTCGTCCTTTTTAAAAGATTGATATTGTTTTTCATTATGTGCAAGTGTGTGTGTGTGTGTGTGTGTGTGTGTGTGTGTGTGAGAGAGAGAGAGAGAGAGAGAGAGAGAGAGAGAGACAATGCAAGTACCTGCAAGGTCCAGATACCATGGAGACAGAACTACAGATAACTGTGAGCCTCCCAACGTGGGAGGAACTAAACTTGGGTTCTGTGCAAGAGTAGTATGGGCTGTTAGCTACTAAGTCAGTGTTTCTCAACCTGTGGGTCTCAACCCATTTTGAGATGAACAACCTTATCACACACTAGAGTCCATATCAGATATCCTGCATATAAAATATTTACATTATGACTCATAATAGTAGAAAATTACAATTATGAAGTGGCAACAAAAATAATTTTATGGTTTTACATTAGAGTCATAGCAGTAACAAAATTACAGTTTTGATAGTTGCAATGAAAATAATTTTCTGAGCCGGGTGGTGGTGGTGCACGCCTTTAACCCCAGCACTCGGGAGGCAGAGCCAGGTGGATCTTTGTGAGTTTGAGGCCAGCCTGGGCTACCAAGTGAGTTCCAGGAAAGGTGCAAAGCTACACAGAGAAACTCTGTCTCGAAAAAACCAAAAAATAAATAAATAAATAAATAAATAAATAAAATAATAATTTTCTGGTTTGGGGTCACCACAACATGAGGAACTATATTAAAGGGTTGCAGCATTAGGAAGGTTGAGAACCACTGTGACAACATCTTTCCAACCCTTCTGTCATCCTTTTATAGACTTTGAATGAGTGCTTCCATTTCCTGATGCTGTGTACGTGCCACACACTATGTGTGCATGTGTGGAAACACACACACACACACACTCTTCTACTATGGATCATGGCACAGTCAGTTTATCTTTCATGGTGACGTTATGGGCCAGGGGAGACAGGATATATAGATGAAAGGATAGCATGAACAGAGATGTGAATATGGACAGGCACAGTTCCTTAGTTAGGGTTTGTAATTGCTGTGAAGAGGCGCCATGATCATGGCAACTTTTATAAAGGAAAACATTTAATTGGGGTGGCTTGCTTACAGTTTCAGAGGCTCAGTCCGTTATCATCATGGGGGGGGAGCATGGTGGCGTGTACACTGGACGTAGTGCTCGAGGAACACCTGAGAGTCCTGCATCTTGTAGGGAACAGGAAGTCGACTGAGACACTGGGCGGTATCCTGAGCGTAGGAAACCTTAAGCCCCCACAGTGACACACTTCCTCCACCAAGGCATACTCACACCAAGAAAGCCACACCTCCTAATAGTGCTACTCACTGAGATTATGGGGGCTGATGACATTTGAACTACCACACATGGTGTTGAACTGACATTTGACAAATAGCTTTGGTATTTGAGTAGTAACAGCCTGGTCTGAGGAGTCATGGTTTGACTTGGATGGATCATTCCAGGCTTTGAAAATGGCCCACGCAGGCATCTCGCTATCAGAACAGGAAGCATCCGTGGCATCTCCCTTCACCTCGAAAGTAGCCAATATCGAGTGTGTGCCTCATCTCATCAGGTAAGCTGCATCTCCCTCTCTTCTTCATCACCATGGCTCATTGTCTGACTCTGGAAATAGAATTGGACACTAGCTTCAAGTCATAAAGGCCAGGGCAGGTGTGGGTCTAGTGCTGCCGGCCATTAACCACGGAATGATACCTGTTGCTTGAAAATACCAACAGGGCCACAAAAAGTTGACTTTCAGTGAGTTTTAAGAAATAGATGGGTGTGTCAGGTAGATTGCTAAAAGCTCACTTTGGCATTTAAAACCTGATTGTGTGCCTTCTCTTTCTTTTATTTTCCTATACTGGAAGCCTTCTCGGGTGTTTTACCAGGACTTGGGGGTGGATGAGAAAACAGGATGAGAATACATTATCAGATACCTTTCCCCAACACTGTTGTATAACTCTAAAATAAAAATTCAAAAACACCCAGGATGTTGTTGGAGAAGGGGGGGCACGTGTTTGCTTTCCTTCACTGCACCCATTTCTGATCTCATTTCTACGTACATTTTAAGTGTAATGAAGAAGAAGAAAGCATCCTGTTTGATATTTTGTTCATGTATCTTTCCCCTGCTGTTCCCGGAACACCTGGGGGTAACGGGGCATCTCCATGGCCAGGGGGCTGGAAGTCGTCACTCAGCTTACACTGAAAGGTTCACCGCCATGTTTCTTGGTGCCTCCGAGAACAAGGTGACTGGTAGGAGGTCATCAAGCCTGAAATACCCTGTCTTTCCTGCACATCAGCCAAGCATCTGGGTCACATGTCCTTCGTCCCTGGGTATCTACACCTGTGTTCTTTTGTACCCTTGAGGACCACCACCCCCTGTGCCTCCAAAGCATGATTGTGACCCCATGTAGTATGCATCTAGAATGTATTTAGAATGAAGTATGTTGGTTTAGAATACAAGTAATGATATAAAATTTGTTAGGGGCAGATGGCTTGTTGTTAAGACTTCAGAGTAGACTTTCTTTCCTTCTATATTTCATAGCCTCAGAAAATTAGATATGGTTCAGTGTTTGGCTCTTTTAGGCTCATTTTATCCTTTGGTATTCTCCACACATGTTTATTTCTGAGAAAGAATTCCAGAGGGTGATGAGGTATAAGTCATACATGAATAGATCTAGGTCCACAGGCCTCTTTTCATTCTTTAGAGTGTGAGCCACGGGTTGTTATAGTTCAAGTCCTTGAGGGAAAAGCTGATATCTGTTTTCAATTCTGAATCAAGCATTATATCTAACTCTAAGCTCAGTATAGCAGAACATTAGATGGATGGCTGCAGGATGTGCAGATAGATGCATGAGCTACTAAAATTCATAATCATTAAGAGTAGCAGCGATCCTGGAAGTTCATGAAGACAGCTTTTATCCTGCCCTCAGAGCCATGATTCGTACTTTGTTTGAATTTGGCTGTCTTAATTTTCTTGAAATTATATACAACTGCAGGGGGAAAAAAAGATGAAATCATAATGTTTATGTCAGGCATGGGAAAACAATCCCGGCTTTGCATTTTTTTCTCAGCCTGTTTTCTCCTCCATCCTTTGTTGAAAACAAACGCTAGCTGTTCACAGCCTGGTGGGAAACATCTGCCTGAAGTACCCTGGCCCATCTCCCAACCTAACACTCATCTTGCCTGAGGCAAGTAGTCAGTAGTTTGGCTTCCAGGTTTGCCGGTTCATGTTTCTGTCGAGTTATAACATCTCTGAGCTGAGCAGGTGCCCATGTCACTAGGGACTAGAAACAAAGCTAAACCCATGTGGGCTCATGTCTGCCCTGGCAAGAGGAAGCTGTAGAACCATCATGCTGTGTTCTCACACTGTCCTCTGATCCACTACCATCCAACAAACCTCAGCTAAAGGACGTTTTCCCCCAAAGGATGAGTATGCAATTTCCAAACCAGAGTTTCTACAGTGGTCTTGATCTTTTGATCTCTTCTCCAGTTCAGAATATTACCTTGGTTACTTCCAGGAATATCACAGATGGCAAAAACATCAGAACTCAAATGTTAGAGTTAAATCCATAATTCATAAGAGTACTAATCTTTTAGCTTCGTGTATTTGAGAGCCGCTAAAATCACTCAATTTCAAGAGGCACATGTTGAGATAGAAGAAATTAGGATCAAGTCAATGCTTGACCTGGCAGGTTATCATGACGCTGCATTATGCTTAGAATATACACAATAATATTCTTACTTCACAGAACGGGCAGAGTCTGACTCATTTCATATCCTTTTGCAATGACTTTTGGTGTAATGTTGGCACTTCATAAGACCTAAGTAAAGGTGGGTCAAGAATCCAAGGGGGAATTAAGGATTGAGTAAGAGAAGGAAGAAATGAATGAAGGTTTAAATAGGTCATGGGATACAGTTAATTAGTTAATGCTTGCCTGTTGTGGATAAGATGCTGGGTTTGATTCCCAAGCACTGCATAAACCAGTGGATGCCAGTAATCACAGCATCCAGGAGGTGGAGGCAGAAACATCAGGAGTTCAATGAATAAAACAAGGGGTTTGGAGATATTGCTCGGGGATCAGAACATGTGGTATGCAACCTTAAGGACCCGAGTTCAAATCCCAAGCACTGACATAAAAGGCTTGGACCCTAATAGCTCCCTAACTAGCCACTTATCCAAACAACAAACTTCCAACTCAGTGAGAGACCCTGTCTCAAGCCACTGGGTGGAGAGTGATAGAAGACATGTGACATCCTATTCTGGCCTCCACACGCATGTATATGTGTGTATGTACCTGTATATTAACATGCATGTAACACACACGTACACATAGTACAAGTAAAAATTCAAGAAAACATACAAAAAGAAAAGATTAAAAATAATTTCCTGAGGCTATAGCTCAGTGGTAGAGTGCTTGCCTGGCATGTGGAAGGACCTGGATTTGATTTCCAGCACCGTAAACATATAATAAAAAAGCTGAAAGAATGACTATATGGCTAAGTGGATATATATCAACAGGCTATTAAACATGAACTCCTTGCTCAGCCTTAAGTGGGTCGCCCGTATTACCTCCTCTAATGGCTCACTCACATCACGGAAGAGGGGGCAGAAAGGATGTAAGAGATCAACAATAGGTCTATGTTATGAGTGAGAGATGGCCGTACCAGCTGCAGGTGCCTACACAGGGCATGCAAAAGACCTAACCAGTAAACATTTAGTCACGAACTCTCCTGGGCAACCTCCATGAGGCTCTAATGCCAGTCAAGGGATGTCTTCAGAGATGTAATCAGTGGCGAGTTACTCATGCCTCAGTGGTCAGCTTCATACCCATGCTCATATGTGTGCCTCTGGTTAAACCTATAATAGAATGGCTTAAAGCGAAGCAGAAACAAAAAAATCATAACCAAAAGACACAAAAGTAGGATGGGGACTTTGTGCAAGGGGTAAGGGTCCTGGCAAGGGTGGGAAGGGTGGAGCAATGAGTTACCAAATGTATTGTATACATTATATATATATATATGTATGTAAGTATATATATATGTATATATATGTGAAATTGTCAAAGAATGAAAAAAATTTTAAATGAACTCCCTTTAAAATATAAAGACTGGGGGCTGTGTGGCCTATGTAAGCAGATTTTGTGTTTGTTTGTTCTAAACAGGGAGGGCCGAGCAGCTCTGGTTTCATCTTTTGGTGTATTTAAATACTTGACCATGTATGGCATCATCCAGTTTATTGGAACATCACTTCTCTATTGGGTATGAATTAAAATCACTTCTTCTCAGTTCTAATTGTATTTATAGCTTTGGGATGTGGATCCTACACCCTATTTAATGTTTATAAATACATGGAATTTCTCAGAAACAGTGGCCTACAAACTTGAGAACCGGTGTGCTTCATGCAACCTGAGGGTAGAAGTGAGTAGCTCTGGATCTGTTGTCTGGAGCATTGGTTTTCTCTGGATAACCTAAGACTCTTGACCTCCACAATCCCCTGTCTCCTCCTTGGGGTATAAACAGAGTTTGAGAGCAGCCTAAATATAACTTGGCAGGAAATGGATCTGCCTCCAACTGTGGAATATTTTTGGTTAAAGACTCAAAAGAGATAAAAAGGAAGAGAAGTTTTCGAATTTGATTTTGAAGGATGGGAATGCTGAAAAAATCTCCCACAGTGGGGCTGTGCTCCTGAACCTACTCAGAATTTAGTAGTGTTAGATGCATCGTCAGTGAAAGATTGGTGATTCCTTAAAACTACAAAGGACTCTAAAAAACAAATGGTGATAACTGTTTAGAAGTTAGCTGCATAGAGGAGCTGTATATAGATTCAAAATAATCTTCATTATTTCAAGCATAGTTTGCTCTACAATAAAATGACCCAACAGACTCAAAGGACATTTGGGGAATTCAGCTGTTTTATTGCTTCAGGAGGATATTTAGGAGGTGAATGAGGAGACCAGGGACTAGGGTACCTTGTTGGCTACTGCTGGCAAGGACACACCGGGGAGACTAAATGGCCAGCAGGTGGGGAGGGGTCAGGAAACCCCACTCAAGCCTTACCTCCGTCCAAACCACAAAGCTTTTGTTTTGCCCTTGGCCAGCTCCCACCTCTGAAAAGCTGGTGACCTATTTTCAAGGTCTCCACAGTTCTAGGATAGCTGTTCTTATTGAAAACTCTGAAGCTGCTGATGGACAGTTTTCCTTGTCTTTCTGTTTCTATGTACTTTTCCCACTCAGAGAGGCAAGGGTAAGAGGAAGTAACCAGGGGCCAGGGAGATAAGTCAGTCAGCAGAGTGCTGGCTGGGTTCAGATCCCCAGCACCCACATTAAAAAAAAAAACTGGGCTTGGTAACATATATCTTATACTTCCAGTGAGGGAAGGCAGGCCCAGGAAGATCCTGGGTACTTGATAGCCAGGCAGTTTAGCCAACTGGTGAGCCCCAGGTCCAGTGAATGACCATCTCAAAAAAGAACAAAAAGATAAGGTGGAGAGCCATAGAGGGAGATACCTGATCCTGACCTCCGAACTCCACATGAGTACACAGACACATACCCCTTCATATGCAAGTGCACCCAGAATGTGTTCAATACACAAACACACACACACTCACACATGCATGCATGAGTGCACATGCATACACACCCAGAGTGGAGGGTAGTTAAAAAACAGTTGGGGATCAGGAGGCACAGTGTGCCTACATTTTCATAAAACTGGGCACAGAGCTGAAGTGCCTGTGTTGGAGTCGAAATCAGTCCACTCAGCAGTTGTCCACTGCTGTTTGGAGCCTGATGGGTGTGTCCTCTGAGTACCTCAACCCGGAAGCTAGTACAGAGCCTTTAGAAAGGCCAGTGTACGTTCACATGCAGACATTTGCAACACATCAGAGTCAGATTACAGTGTAGAACTCAGTCGGTCACTAGCTACGAAGCAGGTCCACAGGCCTGGCTGCTCAAGGTCCAGCAAGGACATTCCTTAAGAATAATGGTTTGCCTTTTTGGCCTTATGAGTTCAGCTCCAAAATTGTGAACTGAAAAGCTAAATTCTGTGTGTACTCAGACCTCAGGAAGGAGAGACAGCAGACTAAAGTCTGCAGTGTGTTTACTTAGGGCAGTGGTTCTCAACCTGTAGGTTGCGACCACTCTGTGAGTCAAGCCACCATTTCACAGGGGTCACCTAAGACCATTGGAAAACACAGATATTTACATTATGATGCCTAACAGTAGCAAAATTACAGTTATTAAGTAGCAACGAAATAATTTTATGGTTGGGGTCATCACAACATAAGGAACTGTGTTAAAGGGTCACAGAATTAGGATAGTTGAGAACCACTGCTTTAGTAGGGAAAGGCCTTATTCAGTTTGGAAACGTGAGTGAACTCCAACTTCATTTTGTTGTCACTCAATCCATACTCTAGAGTGGAGAACTACACCGGTTAAATGAATTGGAGCCTTGACTGTAAATTTTGTTTAAAATTCCATTAGAAACTTTCAGACTTTCACATCTTGCGCTGAGAATTCAGCTGTCCGGGCTGAGATGATGCCTGCCAGGGCTAACGTGGCTAAGCAGGAGGCTGGCTGGGTTCTGATTATTCCTGTGGTGATAAAGAAATGAGTTAAATACTGAGAAAATAGTTACTGGGGTCATTTAGTCTAATGAGATACTGATGGTTTTCGGTCCATACTTTCTTTTTGAAAAGAAGAGAGAACTAGCAGCTGCCTGCTGCGTGCTTTATAAAGAGTACTGTGAGTGAGAAACACTACAAAAACAGGCATGATACTTACACTGGCTCTTTCTTTTTCCAGCAACTACAGATCTTTGGCAATTACCAGTATCTCTTGCAAGATGTGGCCATCACACTGATGGTCAGCTTAACAAGTAAGTTGGTGTGTATGTAAGTTTGTTTGTGAAGTCCCCAAAACACACAAATGAGAACATCATAGGAAAATGAGAACATAAAGACTAAAACTTCATTGTCTATGAATTTATTTAAAGTACCATTAGGAGTGAGTGGACACTTGGGGTCTCCAGAGCTGCAGTAAAATAACCTGATGATAAATAGGTCTTTGCCTTAAGAACTTGTCAACGTATTCTTAGTTCTTTGCAGTTTTGTGTCCTGTCTATAGAAAAATGGGTACGAAATCAAGAAAGGATTTTTTTTTTAAAACCCAAAGGTCACTTTCCATTATTCAACTCTGTTTCACATTGATAGAAAACTAGGTTTCTGCTAGGTCCTTGACTTGTGAGAACAAATGCTAATGCTTTATTCTGGTGCAGTTCTCTCAGAAGCGAGGTGTGGCTCACGCCGGCTATTGCTCACTTCCTTCTTTAGAGATGACACTGATAAAGTACTTTTGATCAAGGAACCTAGGGCTTGATGCTAACTCTTAATAAGCGAGAAAGGTGACTGTCTCAACAGAGAGCATGAAGAAGAATGGCGTTGTCACTTTCTCTTTGTTCAACAGTGAGGTGTTATGAAAAAGCAACAGATAAAATATCCGGCATCTCAGGATATTAATAACCTTGACAATTTTGTGTCACATCTTAAAGTACAAAACTGATATTGAAGCCATCTATTATATCTACCCAATGATAAAATTTACCAGTCTCTATGATATAAGTAATATCAATTTTGATTATTAGGTTGAAGAGTCTATTCCAGGCCTATTTTATATTTTCTACTACATGTTATTAGTATTCATCTAACTGAATAATTTTGAATCAGTGATAGTGATTGTATGATGCCGGGTATTTTTAAGCAATTTGAATGATTTATTTATGAAGGATGCTGGGAAGGGAAGGAACCCCCGGGGATTCCAGAGCCTGCACTAGGAGGCAGTGCTATGGACTGAAGGCCATGACTGTCTTCTAGCATGCAAATATCTCCTGGGAACAAGACATGGCGTGTACAGATATAAATAACAAATGTAAATAACAAAACTGTGACAATATTGCCTTTTCCCAGTATAAACTTTACATTAGGACTAGGAAACATAAGGAGCCTTGATGAGGGTCATTTTATAGAGGTCACATCCAATGGTCCTCAACTTTAAAGGAAGCAGATGAACATCCATAGTTTTCAGCATGGCAGTCAAGACCCCAATTCTGATCTGGCCTAACTTGGCTTTCAGGTTATATCTTCTGCCGCTTCCTCTCCCTTACCCTACATTGCTCTCAAACTGAAAACTTTGCTTCCCATATTTATCTACTGTCTCTTACGAATGCTACTTCCTTCCACTGGAAATGTCCTTCTTTTAGGAAAAGACTCCTTTAAAAAATTCAATTATGCCAGGCGGTGGTGGTGCATGCCTTTAATCCCAGTACTCTGGAGGCAGAGGTAGGCAGATCTCTGAGTTTGAGGCCAGCTTTGTCTACAGAGTGAGTTCCAAGACAGCCAGGGCTACACAGAGAAACTCTGTCTCAAAAAGAAACCCACAAAAGCAAAAACAAACAAAAAATTAAATTATGTGTATGTGTTGTGGAGGTGTTGTGTATGTGAACACAGTACCCAAGGACTATAAGAGCAATACCCACTCTTATCCACTGAGACATCTCTAGTCCCAAGATATTTTGAAATCTTCCCCTTCTAA